>JARFXV010000325.1:937500-1145430 GCA_031761425.1 Cosmopolites sordidus
AGTTTATTGGACCCGAGAAGCAGAGATAAGCCCAGGACTGTGAAAGTTGGAGGCATTCTGACGAGGTCTTCATCTTGCAATGGATCGACATGGGCTGATGCTGCTGATTATGGTGATGATGATAATATGTGAAAATGTAATCGAAAATTTGATCTCCAGAATGAATTCTACTCATTTGTTATTGCCAGAATTTGCTCTTCAAGATAAACTAAAAATTAACAGATTATATCTTGTTAAGCCTGTTGAGTTTAAGTTATTTATTATAGTCCTGCAGATTATGATATTTTTCAGCTAGTCACTTTTTCCACTGGAGAGGCTGTGGATGCTAGCGAGATGTTTATAAAAATAAATCTTAAACAATTCACTAGTTAACAACCGACGTCAACATCCAACGTATCATCAATGATAGAAAACTCCAATGACGTCAAAGTTTGATTACAAACTTTAACAAAAAGCAGACTATATGTAAAATAGCACGAGGCAAACATTTGAGTGTTTTAATATTCGAAATATACGATAAGCATTTAACTCTCAAACATAATAAACAAAGTAAAATTATTGTTTAATTAAAAATGAAAAAAAAACATAAACTTCGGGTGATACAGTTGGAGATAATACTAATCAGAAAGTGGCTATCGACAAATTTTGCATTTTGACGAATGTCATCTGGAGATGAATTGATTGTCTTGAAATTTCTATCTATTTAATATAATAACATTTATCACATGACCGTTTAAACCCCTTATTTTTTTTCCGAAATATTTTTTGACCTTATCATTATTGTTTGTCGGTTTTATTTGCGTTTAATAATTATAATTATTTAATCTCAAAATCTTTAAAATTAGGTTAATATACAATCTACAAAATGTATACTTGTTAAATTTATAGCGTGAAAAATTGTATGGTGGGCTCGTGGAGAATATTAACAAGTTTCAAAAACAAGAATATTTTTTCCGTACCCTTTGCAAAAACTTGCTCGTTCTTTCAGTCGCTATCAAACGTCAACAAGCGTCTTCCGAGAACGATTTATGACCTTAAACCATCATCAGTTGGGCTCGAGCTGAACGCTTGAAAGCAATTGAAAGAATGACTAAGGATACGACTATATATATTGGTCAGCAACAGCACTTCCGTACGAAACTATTCGGGGTTCGCTCAGGCCCTGTCTTAGGTACCAGGTATGCCTGAAAATTCAGACGCTTGCTGATGTTTGATGGCGACTGAAGGAATAGACAAAACTGTTTGCGTGGAAAACGCAAGGAATATCATTGTTTTTGAATATTTTATACTTATAATAAATAATTCATATAGTTTGTCGAGAAAATGAAACTTTTGAAATTTAAAGAAAACTAGTGTCATCTATTAATTCAATATATAATCTGAAATGCCGTGACGAGGATCATTGTGGCGATTAGGAAAAAAAAAGAAATCATTTGGAAAAAAATATATTTTTATATTATATATTTTTTATTTAAAATGTTCCGTTATTTTTTAGTATACACTGTCTTGCTGAATAATTATTGGTAAAATATTACTAACAATAGAACCACATTTGGTGCTCACAAATATTGAAATGATGCAAAAGTTCTTCAGGTTCTTTTGGCGCTAGATGGTATTGTATCGCGAAACCAACGTGTAATTCATACGTTGTGCACAATGTTGTGAAGTACTTCAGTTGTACTTGTGTTGTACTTCAGAGAAAAATTGTGTGATTTCGTTGTATTTTTTAAAATTTCTTAAACAAATGGTTCCTAATTAGAAAATTAGGAGCATTTTCAGCATGTAATGCTTTCTTATTTAGTAAAAGGCAGAAATGCTTCGAAGACGCAAAATAAGTTATGTGCTGTGTAAGATTTGCACCAATATCAAGCAGTTTTTAAAGTCACTTTAATTGCATTTCAAATACAGATTCATTTTATTATGAGTTAATTGAGACTAATTCCAAATTTTATTCAGTTTCGTTTAAAGTGCATTGAGTTTTAATCTTCAATTGATGAACATGGTTAGTGAAACGCACGTCAATTAGCTTCAGTGCCATTTGACGAGACTGAAAAAATCATTATCAAGTTTTCATTGAACACCGATGGTTTCAAAATCAAAATTATACAAAAGTTTAATAAGAAATAATCGCACAGTTCCATGTCAGAAAAATGCAGAAATTGTGAAATGATGTGTAATAAATAATTGTTTAAAATAATAGAATACAAAATCAAATCCATGGCATGAAATCGATTGTTCTAAATTAAATACTCCTTTAAGGTGCCCAGCAATGTTTCTACTAGCCAATAGTGAGCAGTTGATTATAATATAACATTTGAAAATCTCTAGAAAATATTGTCATTGTTTCTACACAAGAAATTTCTAGTTCATTTCGCAGTAAAAAGAAAGAAGGTTCACATTATTTAGTGATTGGCTGACCCTTTAAAGAACGGATTAACATACCTGCAACAAGAGCATAGGCAATCCCTTGAGGTATTTCAGTAAGGCTGACAGTGAAACCGGCTAGAAGATCCTGCAGAAACAAGGATGTATTGTAACTAGGTAACCACTGGATGATTGGTAATTTCCGTTTTAGTAGATCCATGGTTCCAGTTTTGGTGGTGTACGCAGATCTGTCATGGCCTAAACACTTTTTCTGCTTTATATATTTCAACACTCAGACATTTTATCATGAATAATCTTATCTAGAGTACAACAAACAAAAATATACTTCGCAGGGGGGCAGTTTATTTGAAAAAAACATATTTTATTTTCTTTCAGGTAATTAAGTAAACTATTTTTATTTAGTTTTGTCAATTTTATTACTATAATGACTTACGTTAAATATTATGTGGAACAATATAAAAAAATATTTATGCATTGTAAGAGATTTTTCAACTAATAAATGGTGGGCACGTGGGGAATATTAAAAATATTCAAAATATTTTTTTAAATAATAATACAGATAGCTGATAAAGGTTTCACAGCTAAGCCACTTATAAAGGTTGCGAGGACTATTAATTCTATTTAATATAATTAACAGAATCACTTCCTAAATCGAATATATATATATTAGTTAAAGTTTAATGTCGGTCACTATGGCATATAAAATTTAAAAAAATGCTCGGTAAATTTATATCATCAATCAGAATATGTCAAATAAATTCATCTATCTATTAAAATCTTTGGTAATTGTTATATATTTAATTTGAATAAAGTGAATATAAGTAGTGAATAGCCTGTTGGAAGATAATTTTAAACAGTTTCTGTGTTTAGGCAACTTTTTAAACACGTGATAGTATGTTTGACATAACCATCACGTTGTATAACCTCAAAGAAAATATTTCGTATTTATTTTATCCTCGATATTTGAACTAAATCTCACTATTAATATGCAAAGTGCAACTAGAATAGTTTTTCGATCAACTTTAAGACAATGGAGAGGTTTGCATAAGGGGTAATGAAGTTTTTCTTTTAGTATTACCGGGTTTTTATTTATTAACCATATATTTTTAGCGTTCAGTCATGTCAATCAAACGAAGTCCAGGCAGCCCCAGTGGAAAACCTCACAATCCCACCCCCAGCTGGTGTAGATAAACCGGTCTCTCCAAAAATTGAACAACTTGTAACTGAAATTTCCCAATTAAATCTCATCGAAGTTTCTGAACTAAGCACTCTCCTCAAAAAGAGATTGAACCTTCCTGACGCTCCCGCGTTTCCTATGGGGGGTTTTATGGCAGCGGGATCCGCGCCAGCGGAAGAAGAAGAGGCTCCCCAAAAAGTAAAAACAGTTTTCACAGTTAAGTTGATGAAGTTCGATGAAAAACAGAAAGTAGCTCTCATCAAAGAAATTAAGAATCTAATGGAGGGAATGAACTTGGTGCAGGCGAAGAAATTTGTCGAGAGTGCTCCTACGGTAATTAAAGCCGAAGTTCCCAAAGAAGAAGCAGACAAGTTAAAGGAGGCTATTGAGAAAGTTGGTGGCACAGTTGAAGTAGAATAAATGTAATTTTTTAAATTAAGTATTGTAGCTAAGATGTTTTTTTAATTAAATAAAAACTTTTAAATCAACTTACTGATTTCATTGTCATTTTGAATCAACGATCTTGTAGATGTTGCTGTTGTGACTCCATCATTATGCCTTCTAATAGAGTTAAATTCAATTTCACTCATTTCTTTCAATAAATTTTTATATATTTATGACGCATTAGTGTGCTATCAGTAAAAATAAGCTAATGCTTGTTTTAATGTGCATACTGCGTTTATGAATCTATTTAATTAATTATAAACATATTAACAATATAATTGATTTGCAGAATGCTGAATGCGCCAGATTAATAAAGAAAGATAGAGATTGTATTATATGTTGCAGTGTCTGATATGATAACACCAAAGATAATTATGACTTTTTTTATTTATTGACGTTATTCGGCTGATTCAACTGTTCCCAGATTGTTAATTATGCTACAGTATATGAATGCAAAAATTTAATCACACATTTATCATTGGAATAATCCCTCGTCAACCACGGATGTTCCGTTTCCTGGATAGAGGACCCCGATTGGTGAGGGATTTTCTGGGGTGACACTTGAAAATAGAAAAATGTAACATATGTACATATCTATGTAATAGTGACGGAATATATATATATATATATATATATATATATATATATATATATATATATATATATATATATATATATATATATATATATATATATATATATATACAAAGTGTGAGGTAAACATGCGGCAAAAATTAAAGGGGTTATTCCTTGACTTATTCTAAGAATATTTTGTTGTATGATGATTTTTGAAAAACCTCTTTGTTTCGAAGATACATGGTGAACAAAATTTACGACATTAACAACATTTATTATCAAAAAGTACATGTAAAGTTGCTCAATCTAAAATAAATGTTCGAAATGACTTCCTCCAGCCTTGATACAAGCATTCAATCTTCTCGTCATTGACTGCCGAACTCTTTCAAACTCACCAGGGTCGTTTAGAATTGAGTTACACCCAGCATTTATCCAATTTCGGAAATCATCCACATTCTTCAATGGAGTAGCGTAAACTAATAACTTCAGATATCCCCAGAAGAAAAAATCCACGGGGTTTAAGTCCGGGGATCGAGCAGGCCATGGCGTGTGGTTCACTTCAACACATTTCACGCCTTGTTGCCAATGGTACATCTTCCAGAAACTCAGGCAGCATTGCTTCCAAAAAGTTGCGATACACCTCGCCAGTAAGTCTTTGTGATAGAAATACCGGTCGAATTAGACAGTCACCTACAATTCCAACTCAAACATTCAACGAGAACTGATGTTGAAAACTATCTTCGCATACCTCATACGGATTTTCATCTGCCCACAAATGGTTATTATGAAAATTCCTTATTGCGTTTCTTGCGAAAATGGCTTCATCGGTGAAAAGAATTTGTGCCAGGCATAGAGGAATGCGAAGTAAAGTTTGCAAGTAAATGCGAAGTAAAGTTGACATAATGCAATACGTGGAGGAAAATTAACTTTAAATGAGTGAATGTGGTATAGATACAACAAATTGTCCGTAAGAATTTTCTAAACTGTCCAGTGACTCACATTCAAAGTAATTGCAATTTTTCGCGTAGAACTACCAGGCTCTTCCGCTATCATGCCTAGCACATTCTGTTCCAATTGTACCGTTCTTACAGTCAATGATCTTCCTGACCCTTCAGTTCGTTTCAATGTGCCTGTTTCACGAAGACGTCGATTAATGTTTTCGAAGATTTTTTGATCAGGGACATTACGGGCTGGAAATCGTTCACTGTACAATCGCCTAGTTTGTAATGCATTGCCATCAGCAAATCCATACGTGAAGTGCATGTCAGTCATCTCGGCGTTTGTATACTTTATGATAGAGGACTTCAGTCACTATTTAAGACACGTCAAACAGTCAAACGTCACTCAATCTATGTAAACAAATGCGACCGATGAAATCCACTTACTAGATAAAACAGCCGTTCCAAGTGATCGAGATAGAAAACAAAAATTTGTACTTAATAAACTCATTGACGTACACCCTACTTTTAATTACATTAATGATTTCAACATATATAGAATATGGTTGTCGCAAATTTTGTTCGTCCTATATCTTCGAAACAAATGAGTTTTTCAAAAATCATCATAGAACAAAATATTCTTAGAATAGGACAAGGAATAACCCCTTGCATTTTTGCCGCATGTTTACCTAACACCATATTTATATTTATATATACAGGGTGTTTGGTGCATCGTTTGCAAAATTAAAATGGCCGATAGGAGGCGTCGTTTGTTATCTCCTCAGCCTCCATAAAGCATTATTGGTCCCACAGGCTTTTTATGTTAATTTTTAAATCTGTTTTTTAAAAAATTCCGAAGGTCAGCATTGAAACTTGAATTAAAAAAAAAAGGTTATTGGTATATCCTCCAAATTATATTTTTATTTTAATGTGTAGTGTTGTTGATTTGTTGATGGCTGCAATCTCTAATGAAGAATACGCGGACATTTTGATGACATATGGAAGCGCCAATGGTCCAGCGAAAAGACGCCTAGCTTTTCCTTGAATAATTCGACTTCTAAGAGATACTCTTCGATCCAAATTCTGAGTACTCTTTTAATTTTTTCCATCGTTAGAGGTCGCGTGAAATACCTAACTTTATTGCCGGTAATAGCATATATATAATACTACTATATTGCTAGCAAGGTCTGGAGATCGGCGAAATCATTACGGTGCAGACATATATGCATCTGTTTCTCTCACTACTACTTTGGGTCTTATGTGTATGTCCAAGAATTGAGTATGTTTATAGACGTGCGTCACTTTGCATATTTTTATATTTTTTTTGTTACGTTCATTTATCGCGACATTTGGGCACGACAGGTCGAGTAGTAGAAAAAGACATAAAAACAGACGTTTGCTGTCTCACTTACTCCATGACACCTCCTCTTACAGATATTAGCAATATTATATATATATATATATATATATATATATATATATATATATATATATATATATATATATATATATATATATATATATATATATATATATCAACTTCAGTGTTTTCCAGACATAATCAGTACCATGGTTTGTAGGTTATTTTTTTCTGTAACTACAAAAAACTACAGACAATTTCCATTTAGAAACGATTGAGTCGACAGGTCATCTATAACAAACTAGGTGATACAAGTACTATCGTTTCAGTAGAACATGTATAAAATTTGAAAATGCCCAGAAGAATCTACATTCGATATAATCGTTTGTAATTTATAAATTGTTAATAATTATTCAATCGAACTCTTGTTGAAAGAGGGGAACACTCTTGGGGTGTTGTAACACTTTTGAAGATCGTAACTTCCCTAAAGAATCAACTGAATTTCGCGGTTATTTCTCCACGATTTTGGATGGAAACAGTTGTCCCATAAAACATGTATAGTTTAAATGCTTTAGTGTTCCTTGTTCTAGGAAACCTTATAAGCCCTATTTACTGACATACATATGTGCATATATGTATAATGTTTATATGTACATTAGTTCAAGAAGCTACAAACGCTATAATTTCTTAGGCTTAACCTTTTTAATCATAATCATTTTTTGATTAGTTGATTCTTTTGAATTTGGAGTTATAACAAGAGTTTATCAGTCACTATAAATATACGCGTACTACAACAAACATTTATATTATTTGAAGTTTCTAGGTTAGGGTCGTTTTTTCCGACAACTTCGTTACTTTCGATTTTATCCGATATTTATTTACACGAATAGAGTAAAATTTTGTTTTCTTATGACTACAATAAACTACAAACAATTTAGTACTAATTTCATTCCTATTTTTGGTATTATTATCAATATTCACTGCCTAAAACAATATCTATTGTTTTTCCTGCATAATTACTGACACTACAAAAAAATTGACTATACTATATTTATTAGCATTGTTTGTAAGCAAAAATAAGCAAAACAAATTGAGTATTCTTTAATGCGGGTTCCAACGTAATGGAGTTACTAATTAAACTCACGAAAATGACAAGATTCTTCCTAATCACCAATTTCGTTAGAATAATTATACATACAAAAAAATACATACGAAAAAGGCAATAAAACAATTCCTGGAAAATTAGAGTAGCAGTTCTTAGGAAATTACGTCGACAACCTACCGTGCTGCTACATAATTCGATTGAAAATTTAATCTAGGCGATTTCACAAGGCAATAGCGCGGTTGACTATTGTGCAGTTGAGTTGAGAATTGAATAGTCTTTAATCTTCCATCAGCAATGATTTTCATTTCATGAATCCAATTTCGGAAAACTAAAACGATATATTTTTCTTCAACAAAACTCTTACAAAGTCAACTATTTATCAGTACACCCACGTAGGTAAAAGAATGATAATTCTGATAGCTCTTCAATGTGTTAAAAATCGACCTCCATGACGTTTTCAGCCTAGAAAAGTGAAATTTACGAATGGGCATCGACGATGTGTGACGCATATTTATTTATTCTAAATAGTTTGTAGAGATTACGCCAACTTTTTCATAATTTTGTACATTTCTACGTGCGGGAATGTCGATATCAGCGAGATGCGTAGAACATTCCACTTTCGCCACTCTGCTCTTCGTTTATTTAATGTTTCTGTGCCACCTTTATCATAACAATATTGAATTTTTTCCAAACTCATCGGTTTCTTGTGCTGTTGTATTGCCTGAAATGATGTATCATTATTATATAAAGGTTGATTTATCAGGTACTAAATTTAGTTTCCGCCGCTTACATATATACGCTATGTAAGATGTCTTCTGATTTAAACATTCCCACGATTTACGTATCAATACAACCATTTGTTTTAAGTTGGTATCACTGTTCTTGCTATCTGTCAGAAAGTTAATTTTTTTCACTTGTTAAGTTAGGAATTAGAGCGTCTTTTATATTAGGTATTTACGTATTTAAGTTTTAGGGAGATTGTAGATATTGTAGTATATTTGTGGCAAAACAGTTCATGGTTTCTACATTACAATAACATACTATCGCACTCTGCAGTAACTATTCGGCAATTTTTCATTAACAATCGAACAAATACTCTTCCACAAGCATTATATTTACCAGATATGGTACCGAGTTACTGTTTCAGAGCAAAACACCATATTTTATTTTGGTTCAGTTTCTTTCCTTTAACTCATTTTCCTGGTTTACCTCCTGTATAGGGTTTCAATAGCACGAAAAGTAAAAAAGACGAAGAGGAAAGCAAAAAAAAACTTCAGCAGCACTATTTTCTTCTAAGGCCTTCCACTTTAAAAACCCACGAGTCGCCACTGCTTGGTCGGCGTTTTTAATGTTTTCAAGTCCATTGAGTCAAAACGTGTTCCACGGAGCCGATATTTGAGTTTGGAGAAGAGAGAAAAGTCGCACGAAGCCACATCCGGCGAATATGCCCAGAATATCAACCAAAATGTATTGAGATGATCCATAAGAGATGCCAAGATCTTCTGCTATCTCTTTAATGCCATCATGACGATTTTCAGGCATGATTTTTTAAAATTTTTCGATATTATCATCGTTAACAGAGGTTGATGGCCGACTTCAATAGTATCTTCAATAGTTGGTACCTTTAGTACCTTATTTACCGTACTACTTACCGTACTACTTACCGTACTACTTACCGTACTACTTACCGTACTACTTACCGTACTACTTACCGTACTACTTACCGTACTACTTACCGTACTATTTACCGTACCGTTAGTACCTTATTTGAGTGGTTCTATGCCACTCAAATACTCTTGTCTTAAAATAGCAGAATCCCCATACACTATCTGCAACATTTTCCATGCATCTGTTGCAGACGTTCTATTGGAAATACAAAATTTCACACAAACTCTTTATTTAATTTTTTTATCCATAGTGAAAATCGTCAGAGTAACTTCGTGACCCAAACAAATATCTGTCAATCACACACTAATTGACATATCGCTCCCAAATTTCACATATCTCTCACATACGGTTGTACCAATCTAAGAAAAAACTCACCGATTCATAAATCGCGGCCATTTTAAATGACTCAGTCCCGGTCAATTTTGATCACATGGTATTTTATTTGGAATAAAAAAGCAGCCAGTATATCTGCAAGCTCGTCCAAATCTCATCTTCGAACAGACAACGCCTGAGCTATCTTCACTCGGCTAGCCGGTAAAATCTCCAAATTTATCCTTGATTGAACGTGTGTAGTGTAGCACTGAATAAACTCGTGAGCGATTGCCCTGACACATGCGTAAAGCGCGTTTAGGAAACCGTACTACAAGAAAAGAAGTTAATCAGCCTTAAAAAAATTCACGAATAAAATATATTTTCCATAGTGTTAATTTTTTTTTAGTTTTTATTGTGATGGATGTTCTATATAGGTTAGTATCAAATATTAAAGATCAACCACACTCAGAACCTGTTCAGAAAGATATACATACGAGCTTTGAAAACTAAGTTTAAAACTTAGTAATTAAAAATTAATAGTTAATGAAAACAAAGTTAGTAATAGTTACCATCAATAGTTAATGGTTGTTATTATAAATTCCAATGCGAAAATAGGCGTGTACTAACAACTTAACGCAAATAATTAAAACGCGATTCCGCGTAAGTATCAGAATCTTCGCGAGACCTTTCCTCATTGCCGCACCATAAAGACATTTAAAACGATTTCTTCGCGCTCTTGACATTCCGATCACGTCGGCCAATAATCGATCGACAAAAGCCGACCGAACCCATTCATTTGTTTAGTTCCGTATTCATCTTCAAATAAAGGAAAACAAGGTCGCAAATCTCGATCAAGACACTACTCGCTGGCCTTTAAATAATAAGAAAAAAATCCTTGTAATGTTTTGGACAATATTTTTGTATATCAGCGTTTATCTCTCTAGATACTTTGAGGGATATTATGATGAGGTAATGAAAATAAATAATATTATAATAAAGAAAAAATTTTCAAAAAACACCCCTCTGCCTTGACTATGCGTGCTCTGCGTGAGTGCCTAATTTTTATCGGTTAAAACTCTACCATATTCCTTTGGTTTTCGGATTTTTGACCTATAAATCTTTGGTCGCTCGCACGTAACTTATAAATGTAGACCATCAACACGACAAGTTGGTAATGATTAACGCAAAATCAGTAATTTTCTTAAACTACGACATATTTGTTGATTTATTATACTTTTTTATAAATATTTTTTTTCTTTAAATTATGTGCACAGTTCACTAATAACGAACTTTCGCGTCCATTTCTTATAATTTTTATATAATTAACAGATCCAGGTATGTTCCACTTTTTTGATGATAAACTATATTGTAGTAATAAGCTTTGAAGCATAAATTTGTGTTAGATATAGTAGAAATGAGTTTTTATGGCTAAAATCTTATTCGTAGATATTGACGTGATGTCGAAATAAAATAGCGTAGTCTGTCAATTGCGCGCCATTGTCGACTATATATTTTACTTTTTTTTTTGTTCTCTTACAGATGACTGAATCCGCAACAAAATAAAAGAGAGAACTTGGGACCCACTTCAAATGTAGGCTGCTTTAGAAGCTGTACATGCTGGAAGGAAAATAAAAGAAGTTGCAAGATCGTTTGTACGTCAGAATCTTCCATAAAAGACAGGTTAAAAAAAGGACAGTACTGTGATTCTCGAATGAGATGGAAGGCAACTTTTTCAAAAGATAATGAAAGGGAGTTGCTGACAATGTTGTTATTTTGGCTAAAACATTTTTTGGAATTACACAAGAGCTACGCAAACCAGCTTATTTGCTGTTGCAAAGAACATTAAAAATATTTTTTCATCAAAGAAAGGTATGACAGGTAAATTCTGGCTGTATGTGCCCCTAAAAAGAAACTCTGGAATTAATTTGCGAGCTCCGAGGTCAACAAGTATGAACAGAGTGTTGGGTTATAATAAAACTGAAATTAATTTGTCTTTTTGCAATTTAGAGAAAATGATGGACAAAAATCTTTATCCTGCCAAAAGAATATTTAACGTTGATGAAACAGGTGTTACAACTGTGTAAGGCCAGGAAAATTGTATGCGCCTAAGGGATTTAAACAAGTTGGTAAAATTATAAGCGAAGAGCGAGGGCAAAACGTCACAGTTGCATGTGCAATGAATGTACCAGACTATTCATTTGCCTCACCTATATATATATATATATATATATATATATATATATATATATATATATATATATATATATATATATATATATATATATATATATATATATATATTATATATATATATATATATATATATATACCTATATATATATATATATATATATATATATATATATATATATATATATATATATATATATATATATATATATACCAAAAGGTCCATACCAAAGGATCAAGTCAAGTTTTAACATTGGAGAGCCTATTGGAGCTGAATACAATAACGAAGATTTTTTTGAAAAATGGCTTCTTCATTTTCCAAACATATTGGTGCAACTACTCAAAACCTCACCCTCCTAATTCTTCACAATCATGCCAGTCAATGTCAAAAGCTTATCAATATTGCTGCAAAAATGGGATCCACATGCTATCATTACCTGCGCATCTTCCCATAAAATGCAGACACTGGACGTCACTTTTATGGTCCACTGAAGGCAGCTTATCACAGAGAGTGTGGTTTATATATAAAAAAAATCCATAGGAAAAAAATCTATCATGATGTTTTGGCTTCAATTGTTAATAAAGCATATTTGAGAATATCTTCGATGGACCATCACTAAAAGAATTCTAAATGACTGGCACTTATCCCATAAATCCCAACGTATTCGGTGACGATGACTTTATATCAGTTTCTATTATTGAAGATTTAACATCTCGAAATCAAATTTCTATGAATAATGACATAGCAACAGCAGCATTTACTACCACACATGTTACGAAGCTATTGCTAGTTCTTCACGGAGTATTTTGCAAATCTTAAGTCCAGTGTCTCAAAAAATTCTCTCATAAATAGTGACTGCCACTTCGTTAAAGGCAGAGTCAGAAGAAAAGGAGAGGAATAGAAGTTTAAAAGATAATAAAGACAACAATAAAAAGAAAAGCCTTAGCAAATAGAAAACCTATCAAGAGAAGAGTGTTCATTTCCAGCAGCGATGACGAAGTTCATCAAGCACAATTATACAATGATGACGATTATGATAACATATACATAGACAAAGAAAATGACCTTTGCTCTATATGTGGAGAATTCGGCCGCGAAAAGTCTGATTTCGTTGTTACAGCTGTTCCAGCTGGATTCATAAATAATGTAGTGATAAAGACACAGCTGAAAATTTCATGTGTGACTGTTATTAAAATTAATAATAGTAATAATAACATTTTAATTCAGAGATAAATGTTAATTGACTCGTATATCGGCTATTATTTTTAATGCACGGTATTATCAAACCGAGACACGCCATTCTCGGACCAGTTTGATAATGCCACGATTTCCAAGATTTTTTGGTACTTCCTACATTTTCACATGGGTACTGTAAGAATTAAAGATTGCATAAGAACTTGATTGCCAGGTAAACTATCTTATTAATAATCAAGTTTGAGTCACTCTGTAAGTAATTTAAGAATGTGGAACGAAGCGCTGAAAAGAAACGAAATGAAAATCAACAAAAGCAAAATTAAAGTAATGATGATAGGAGAAGAAGTGAAAAAACTAAACATAGAATTAGATGGAGTAGATTAGAATAGTCCCAGTGAGTACATTTCAATATCTGGGAGTAACATTACAAGAATATATTAAAAATAATAGAAAAAAACACAACTTACCATACAATGAAAAAAAAAATATTAGCAACAAGGAAATAACCAGAGAGACAAAATTAAAAGTATTTTAAACAATACAACGACGCAAGCTGAGAACAATAAAATACAGGTGATAGAAATGAAATAAGAAATGATAAAATGAGAAACTCACGGATAAGACATGACCTACAAATACAATCTAAATTGTAGTATATAGAACAGACATAGTTGTATACAGACATATCTACGGCGAATGAGAGAAACTAAATTAGTAAGACGAATATGGGAAACAAAAATATAAAGAAATAGGAGGAGAGGTAGACCCAGAGGTTTGGGACAAAGAAATAGAAAATCAAGTAGAGAGAAGAAGAACGCGAGAAGTCTGGTCTAAGATATCTCCAATTACATAGGCCAATAGTTGTTTTGGTGCTGGGGTATTTTGCCCCTGCCCTGAATTCAAATATGGCATTAATTTTTGCCTAGAACTTCAAATTTCTAAAATATAACATTTTAGTGAACTATACACTAAAATATACTATGTACACTATTTTAGGTTTAATCCATCGGCCATATAAAAAAACTAAACACGAAATTTCTATTAGTATATTGTACAAATTTTATTATATACAAAGATAGAGGAAAAGTCATTTATGAAACCAACTAGTCATTGAACACTTCAGAAGCTTCTTTTCCGTGACATTTGTTCCATTCGTTTAGCGACAGTCTCTTTTTAAACACCGTAATCAGTAATCATGTGCGTATCCCATCTTTTTGGAATACGCACATAATGGCGTGGGGATGGTAGCAGTCCTCCATAGTTTAATATCCTGGTAAAATCTTTCATATTGTTCCTCACTGGTATCTCCTAAATTTTGAGGAAAACGGTCTGTATAAATAGTGCACCTTAATGGTCATGTTACACCTAAGGGACCTGAAACTGTTAAGCATCTTGTTTACCAATACAACATAGTTTTCATCTTAGCGTTTGACCAGAAAATTTCTGACAACTGCAATAAATGAAGTCCAGGCTTTTCGCTCAGCGTCATTCATCGAATTTATGAAAGCATGATCCTTAATGGGTTGTCTTATTTGTGGGCCGTCAAATGTTTCTGCTTTGATCCGTACTTAACTGAGGCTTTTTTTTCCTTATATATATATATATATATATATATATATATATATATATATATATATATATATATATATATATATATATATATACATATATATATATATATATATATATATATATATATATATATATATATATATATATATATATATATATATATATATATAAAGCATGATCCATTCTTATCAAGTACCTTTACAAACTGCTTCATTAGGCCCAACTTGATATGCAGCGTAGGAAAGATGATTTTCTCTCGTCCAACTAAGGAATCATTAATTACATTCTTTACCTCAACGTCCATGTTTTCTCTTTTAAGCTACTCTTTTCTAACCCAGTGGTGTGAATGTCTCTGCTATCCCAGAAGCACAAGAAGCAAGGATATTTGGTGTGGCCACTTTGCAGTCCAAGGAGAAAATTTACCATTTGTATGTCTACACATATCACCCATTAATGTTCATGATACTCTATCTCCTTCATGACCAAAGCTATGATGTCATATTTTTCTTTCATTTTCGTCGAGTAAGCATTTGTTATTGAACCATATTTGTTCCTATTGTGTAGAAAGACACATTTCAAACTTCGGTTTGAGCTGTCAATAAATAGACGTCAATTATCTGGAAAATATTCATCAATACCAATTTTTTCCAGGAGTCCTGTAATTTTGTTATAAAATACAAGATTATCTTCTTGAGAGAAGAATGGTAGTAGACCCTTTTCTCTTGTATGGTAAAAGATAATTTTGGTTTCTTGTTTCAGTAAATTTTTGTTGCTTAACCTGGAAGCCATTAATTCAGAAGCATCTTTTAACAGGTTGAGAAGTCTGATGATGTCATTTAACTCATCACGGTTGAAACGTTGAGTAATTGATCACATCACCTCATAATTAAAGCCACCTTCATTAGTGAGGGACCGATTCACTGAGTGAGGGACCGAGGGCTTCTTGCAGAAACGAAATCAGGATAAGTCCACTTGCTGAGGTTGTTTCGATTGATTCCATTAATAATTACTAATTTACTAGTTTACTAGGATGCCTTCGATAATTGTTTTGAAACTAATTATGTTACTTTTCCTGCATATGTAGGTGTTTTGTACTCGTTATTTTTGTTATTATTGACAGGATATATTAAATTAATAGTTTTATTATAACATTTTTTAAATAATTTATCTATTTATAATATTTGGGTCATAGCCATTGTTCACTGCCATGTGTTTAATGATATTTAATTCTTTGTTGTAATGACATTGGGATGTTTAAGAACCTACGTATAAACGAATAAAATACCGTCAACTTTTGTTAATAGGGAGACGACATGATTTATGATATATTACTATATCTGTACGAGATGGTTTATGAAAAATTGCAAAGTCATGTCCACTTTTCTTGTAATTGTTAAACGTATAAAGTAGATTTTATGATTTTTTTCTTCGTCAACTGTAAATTTAATACCAAACTGGAAGATATTTGCCACTAAACACCAAATCACTTTTTTAACCTTCTCGACGCGCGTTTCGCTAACCATGTTAGCATCATCGGGAGATAATTTTCATTAAATAATTTTTCAATCATTTCAAATAATTTCATTGAATCATTTCATTAAATCACCTGATGTGATGATGTTAACATGGTTATCGAAACGCGCATCGAGAAGAGAGTTTAGTGTTTCTCACCAAAGGTTTCAATAGAAGAATGGATAAAAATACAAAATTTAATGTTTTGTAGAGCATTTATGTAAGTTAAAAATTAATAGAATTGTCTATCAGTACTTGTGAAGTAAGTTAAGATGTCAATATATCTATACCAATAAATTAACTGATTTAAACACATGATATTGATTTATCTTGTTTTCTTGGAGTTTCCTGTTATAAAACTATCATTCGAAATATAGAATGTATAGTCAAACTTAAAATAATTTTGATCCAAAACTGGATCCAAAAATTACTAATAATTTTTTTTGTTTCATTATAAAAATAACTTTATTTTTAAGAAGTATTTTGTCAGCTAACTATATTACAGCATTTGGTGGTATACTAAGGAATTCATTTTATACGTCAAAAGATATTAAGTTGGATTTTTTGGGTAATTTAATATCTTTTCTTTTGTAATGCAATTTATTTTGTAGGTATTGTACTTTCGTATGTGAAGAAAGCAGTGTGTGTTGACTCAATTATAGTGTTTTAAAATCTTGTGGAAATTTAAACGTAGTATTTAAAATAAATATACATTTGAAGCATCCAGCTTGGCTATTGGTGTGATAATGGTACCTCAACAAGTTAAATATCATTCGGAATATAGAATAATCCTGTTTTTTGAAAATAAACAACATAAACATTTTTTTCTATAGTTTTATTATTATTTTTTTAAATTTTTGAAATAGCTCTCGTAACAAACCAAATGAGTTTTGCGTCAGGATTTTGCGGATTTCAAATTTGAAATTTAAATTACGACGAAAAACAAAAGGCTGACAAAACAAACGGAAACCTAATTGGATAGTAAATATGTGTGTTGGTTCCTTTTTTCGGACAGAATCACAGTTACGTTCGCGGTTACGAAAAACAAATCGAAATAGAAAGTGATGAAGACATCGAAACAAGATAATATTATTTCAATTGCGTACTTTGTAAGCTGCTAATAGATTTTTTCTATATTATCCGAACTGCTAATAGACGATTGAAATAATTTATTATTGTTTTTAGTTGGCAATAAAATTTAAACACAAACATTTTCCCAATAATTGATTTTCAATTGGAATTTTAATTTTTTTCTGTTGGGCAAAAACATGCAATATTTATGAGATCACTCACGATTTAAGCGTTTTTTTACTACTATATGCCCGATAAGATGGTAAAAGAATATATTAGGTTCTAAATTTAATTCTTTTCGCTAACTTTAAAAGTATATGAAACTGCTATGAATGAATGTTTAATGAAATACTTTTTTTGTCGATGTTTTCACTTTATTGTATTAATGTTTGATGAGTTTTGCAAATACGGCAGCTTCGTCAGAAATAAATATTTTAATATTGAAGTGGGTATAACTATAGGGTTATGCATTTCGTGGTTCGAAAAATACAGCCCTCTATTACTGTCAAAAGTGTGATATGTTTAGTTTAAGATTTGCCATTTTACAATATGGATCGTTTAACTGTCGAATAACGCATTAGAATTGTTAACAATTATTACAAAAATGGTGATTCTGCCATAGGCACATTTTGCGCCTATGGCAGAATATGCGCAAGTAATTGTGCATTTCAGAAAATCATCATCTAAAGAAAGCATCTTTCCAGTAACATCAACACGATCAGGCTATTCAAAAAGAAATTAAATTTATTTAAAAAGAAATGATCTTACCAATTGCAAGATCCTTAATTTTGGAGATGTTGAACGAGGTTCATCTTTAACTGATTCTTTACTACCAGTAAATTCCTTGTACTATATTTCTACTAACGCTTTCTTAACATTTGTAATGTAACAGTACAAATCTTTTAACAGTTACAAAATACCATTTACAGAGATAGTCATACCAACTTAAAAATAGATGGCAGTATAACCAACTTTGGTTTGGTTCAAACCACCTTAAAAAACAAATAGTATTTATGTCAGCCAGTAATAATACATTTAATAATAATTGCAAATATTTCCTGATTGATTCTGTATTGATTTTACAAATGAAACTTAAAATATATACAAGCTGCAAATTGTTATTAATATTGTTGTCGATTCTCGGTAGTTTCGAGAGGATGTGCTTCAATTCAGGTAAAAATGGTGATTTAGAAATCAATTATTTTCGAAGAATTCCTAAAGCATGAGTTAAATTACTTGTAATTATGCTTCACTTTATGGTAATTATGTCTTTTCTTGGTATTAAATGGGATTTAAATAAAATATTACTTAATTATTGTTTTGACTGACTAAATAACGACGAAATACGATTAAGACCTATGAGTAATACATAGGATCTTTCAACACACCGCTTTCGATAATCGCTTTAAATTAAATACTAGAAATCAACTAAACTCTAAGAGATTTACGACTAAACACCAAGTCCTTTTTTAAACTTCTCGACGCGCGTTTCTCTAACCATGTTAGCGTCTTCAAGAGATGATTTAACCCAGATTAAATCATCTCCCGATGAAATCATCTCGAGTAAATCACCTCCTGATGATGCTAACATGGTTAGCGAGGCGTGATCGAGAATTAAAAAAAAATAATTTTGTGTTTAGTTGTTGATCGCTTCGACTTTATTTCACCCCGAAGGTTCCAATAGAGGATTTGAACCAGAAGTCAAGTTTAAAAACTGCCTCGAAGACGGAGAGAAAAGTTGAAGTAAGCTTATTGCTGTGAGAGGAAATTGGATTGGTCAATAAGACACAAAATGTTTATTATTTATCCAAACTTATTGTATTGCCTTCAAAGTAGGGCCCTTCTGAAATAATACACTTATGCCAACGAATAATTTAATTGTTAAAACATATTTTAAGAGCATTTTCCGGAATGGACTTCGAATTCTTATTTATATCTTCTATCGACTGAAAACAGGTGCCTCGAAGTGGTAATTTGAGTTTTGGAAAGAAAAAAGAATCGGCCGGAGCCATATCAGGTGAATACAGTCGTTGTTCGATGATGTTTGTTTAGTTTTTGGCTTGAAATTCGTTCACCATGACAGCTTTGTGAGATGGTGCGTTATTGTGATGCAAAATCCAAGAGTTTCCACAAATCTGAACTTTTTCGACGAATTTGCTCTCTCAAACGCCGCATAATGCTCTGATAATATTCTTTATTTACCGTCTGACTTTCTGGCAAGAATTCCGAGTGCAGAACACCGTGATAATTAAAGAAAACAGTCAACATCACCTTAACTTTTGATCGAGTTAGACGTGGTTTTGTCAGTTTCGACTCAGTTGGAAGGCGCCATTCCGAAGCTTGTTGACTGGTTTGCATGTCAAAACCGATATGTCCATGTCTCATCACCACAATGCCTGTTATAAATATGGGGTCGGAATTGACTCGTTCTAGAAAGTCTTCAGCGACCTTTACGCGATTGCGTTTCTGAATAAAATTCAGATCTTTCGGCTCTAGTCGGGCGGCAACGTGTTTCATACCCAAACAATCGCTTAAAATAGTACAAATTGATTAGTGAGACACTAGAGATCGGTGGCTATCTCTCTCAAACTTAAATGAATATTTTTAGCCACCATTTCCTTCACTTTAGCGATGTAACTTCAGGTGAAGACGTTGATGGCCGACCAGAGCGAGGTAAATCTTCCACCACATCTCGACCGCTTTTAAATGCACTGTACCACTCATATGTACGTGTTTTTGATAAAGTCGATTCACCGTAAGCCTTCTGCAACATTTTCAGTGACTCGGAACACGAAATTCCATCTGCAATCTAAAATTTAAGACAAATTCTTTGTTCGATGTTTTTATCCACACATTTGAGAAGATTTGACAAAATTGAGCACTGTAAACAAACTAAATGACAGATGACGTTCAAACTTCGCGTCAGTATAGACAGTTGTGACAACTTAGCGATAAAAATAATTTTTTTGACAATCCCTTTAAGCGGGTTTTCCAAATGATCAATTTCCGATACTTTTTTGACAGAATGTTTAAGAATATATCGGCACCGGAGAACCAAAGTCCATTGTTTTCGATTTTGAGTTAAAAATCGATATTACGAAATCCAGTGTGTTGAAACTTTTAAAACCGTTAAAATAATTGATAATAACATCAAATTAATTCATACAATTACGGACATAAAATTCCTGTTGCTTGAAAAAGTGATCGGAAATTAGATTGACAGAATGCGCTTTGTCAGAAGTAGCCGCGGCGGATACTTATCCGAAATTGTTTCCAGACATTAATGGCATTGGATCTTATTTCAAATAAAATCAATAGTTTCAAGGCATCTCGTTTAGTTGTTGTTATATTTGAATTTAAAATCCGGACACACTCAAAAAATCACCCTATATTATATAACGATGACATTACAGAGTGCATTAATTCTATTTATCGCAAAATTTTAGGCCTGGTAAAACTGTATTTGAAATATTAAAATGAAATGGCATTTGGCATTCAATTTTTTTGATCATGAACAAATGGTCAGTACATTGCTGTAAAAAAACATGTAACACTAAATAATTTCTTTTTACTTCATATTAAGCGGAAAGTTCTGAGAACCCAATGGATATGTAAAAGAAGTTTCAGTACTGGAAAAACCGTATACATATAATGTATTTGCCAATCTAATCCATCAATTTGTTGGACTGTTTACAAGTTTTTATTTGACACATCTCTAGTTATTTTTTAATTCTATTTATAACTGAATTTTCCATATTATCTACAGTTGTAAAATTTAAAGACGGATACGTGAATACCACGAACCCAAACATTCCCATTCATAATATATGAAACTGCATCGGATTTCCCATTGTAGAAATGACCGTGGCCGTCGTCATCATCCTCTTAACAGAATAAAACCGGCGCGTCGCCAATCTCCTCAACTTTTTCGGTGCTTTCCCGACCAGGGTTCGGGTTTGGATTGCCTGCTTGCATGGTGCGTGTCGTGACACGACCACTTTCTCCGCCGTTGGTGTTTATCGCGTGGCCGTAGCCTCCAGGTAGTACCCAGTCGATTTTCGTGGTCGCTTTCAGAGATCTTCGGCACGTTGAAAGTGAAACTTTGCGGTGCTGCTTTTTTTTTCGGAACTTCTGTCGGTTGGTGTTGTGTGCGGAAGTAAAGCGGGTAACTGAATGCTTGTTGGAGATACACGATGGAACTAAGACATTCTTTTCGGTGAGTTGATTAAAAAAAATTGAATGCCTACTTTTTTTTTAAATGAAGTTGACCTTGTTTGAAAAAAAATTATATTTTTTATAAATACGGAAATTTTGTTTGTTGTCTATCACTACATTCATTTGTGGTTGAAGTTTGCTTTGAGGATATAACATAAATACCAAACTACACTTGAAATTACAAAATATGATGGGTTTTAAATACTGTTAAAGGGAAATCCGTCTAGTTATTTAATAAAGTTATTTTTTTTATTAATATGATATGCGTTTACTGATTTAAATGTTATGCGCGCTATATTATCTAATTATTTTTGGAAAGAGTATAGGTTACTTCATTTAAAATTAATTTATGTAAATATAGACTAAATTTTAATATAGCTTTTTGTTTTAATATTCATAAATATTTATTTGCTTAATCGTGTTTATGTTTATTACTGAGAGAACCTTATTTTTACGGAAAATTTCTTATTATTTGTCTAATTTTATGAAGTTAATTTTCGATATATTTAATTGAGGTGCTGAAAATGTATTTTAAATAAAAAAACCGAGACTTATCTATGAATTTCTACTATACGAGGGTTGATCCAAAAGTAAGTTTCCCAAAGAGCTGCAGCAGCGTTGGAAGCTGCTAGGCGAAATTCGACAACACCGCTGTGCACGGCAGATCCCCCACTCCCTTTTCCGCCCGCGAGCGCTGCGCTACGCCGCTCAGTCTTGGCTCAGCAGCCGTTCGCGATGGAGCCTCTTATTGTTGATCCCGCCAGGTGCGAAATTCGATCGGTTATTCGGTTTTTGCATGCGACAGGAATTCCACCTGTGGAAATTCATCGAAAGTTGACACAAGTTTACGGCGACAAGTGTATGTCCGTTCAAATGGTCCGACATTGGTGCAGGGAATTTAGTGACGGACGGAAGGAGGTTCACGACGAAGAGCGGAGTGGAAGACCTGCAGTTTCGGAGTCGATTGTCGAGAAGATCGAACGCGAAATGCTTCAAAACCGGAGAATCACCATCCGTGAACTCGTTGATAGGATTCCTGGGAGTTCTTACGGTACAGTGGAAAGAATTTTGACTGAAAAGTTGGGGTATCACAAGTGTTGCGCTCGATGGGTACCGCGCATGCTGACAGCAGAACACAAGGAGAAACGCCTCGATTGTGCTCGACAGTTTCTTCAAAAGTGTCAAGACGATAAGGAAGAATTTTTGGACTCCATCGTGACCGGTGACGAAACGTGGGTTTTTCATTTCACCCCCGAAACCAAAGAAAAGTCTAAACAGTGGCGTCACTCAGGGTCACCAGTCACAAAGAAGTTCAAGCAAACTCCTTCTGCTGGCAAAATCATGGCCACTGTCTTTTGGGATCGCAAGGGGATACTGCTGATCGAGTTCCTGACACCCGGGACAACAATAAACTCGGACAGGTATTGTGAGACACTCACTAAACTCAGGCGTGCTATCCAGAACCGCAGGAGAGGACGCCTGACAACAGGTGTAACGCTGCTTCACGATAACGCCCGACCTCACACTTCCCGCAAAACCCAGGAACTTTTGGAGCAGTTTGGATGGACTGTCATGCCCCACCCACCTTACAGTCCGGACCTCGCGCCCAGCGACTATCACTTGTTCCCCAAGTTAAAAGAACACCTGAGTGGCAAACGCTTCCGGAACGACGAGGAAGTGAAACAAGAGGTGCAGCGCTTTCTTAAGGGTTTGGCGGCGGAGGTGTACGACATGGGCATACAAAAGTTGGAGCACCGTCTACAAAAATGTGTTGATCGAAATGGCGATTATGTCGAAAAATAGAGGAAAGTTTCATCTTTCCGACGATGTAAATTTTAATGAAAATAAACATAGTTGTCTATTTGAAAAAATGAAGGGAAACTTACTTTTGGATCGACCCTCGTATTTAAAAAATTGTATAACAATTGTTTCAACACACAGTGCCTTTTTCAAATACGAAACTACAATGTTGACATACGAAAGTATGAACATTGTAAAGCAAATACCAAACTACAACATTGTAGTTTTGTATTTGAAAAAGGTAATGTGTGTTGTTATATAATTAAAAAAAAAGTGAAAATTTAGACTTAAGTCTCGGTTCTTTTAGTTCATTTTGAGTACGAGCGCACTGTGGAGAGTTTGTCTAAAGAAAAATTTATATGATGCGCAAAGAAATACAAAATATGAATACAATACGTTATTTATTTATGGTTATTGTTATTTTTTAATTCAAAATATACTACTTGTGAGTCAATACAATATTGAAAGTGGTAATAATTAGTTCTGACGCACTCCTAGTATACAGAATCATGGTTGATGCCTGTTGGATGTATTTTCTATTATTGTTTCTACCAGTCTTATTGACAATATCGACAAAATATTATCTATCGCCAATTTCTACACCATGTCGTTGTGTAACTGTTACTCAATATTTGTTGACAAAAATGAATACAAAATTATTAACGTTATAAAATTAAGGTGACTAAACTATTTATTTATTCATCTAAATTCATGTTATCTCCTTCAACGTAATCCCCGCTCACTGCTATACACTTATTCCTAAATTTTTTCTAGCCTTTCTAGCCTAACAGTTTTTATCCTGGACTTCTGGCATATTCTTTAAAACGACCAGCGCACTCCTTTAATGTCTTCAATGGACTTTAACGATATTCACGAAGTGGTTGTCTCAATCGAGAGAATTAAAAATTGACCAATTGTTATTGCGTTGCGCTATGGTGCGTAATCGTGACGCGAAAACAATGAATTGTTAGGCAACAAATCTGGACTTAATTACTCAGTATAAGTTTTAAAAATTTTGTTAATACTTTCTTCATTGCTTAACATGGAAGGTCTTCTTGAACGAGGTTCATACTCAACTGCTTCTCCAGCATCACTAAAGTCCTTGTACCACTTTTATATTTTTTTGACATAGTTTCATTGCCGTAACATTTTCTGAACACTTTTAAGGCATTAGCATAAGAAGTATAATTTATTCGACAAAATTTATTGCATATTTGTTTTAAAAAATCACCGAGAATTTTTTTTATCAGTTTTTAACTTAACAAGTGAAGTTATACGAACTTAAAAACAAATGGTTGTATCGGTAAGCATCCCCTTACTCTTCGCCATAGTATGTGTGAAAAAACGCATAAGCATACTAAATCAAACTAAACATTGTACATATGTTTACATTGTTGTGAATAAGATAAATAAAATAATAATAAAATTTTCAAAGAAAATTTGAACATTTTGACATCCTTTTCAGAAAATTCGGAAAATTAACATCTATGTTCATTTATTCATTTGGGCATGTTTCTGGTTAGGCTCTTTATGAACTTCTGTAGAAGTTTCTCACTTGCAAAGGAATTAAAATTCACTTCACTAATGTTTTAGACATATTCATTGGACAATCATATAGGCAATGAAATAATATTGATATTGTTCTATTGCAGTAATAGTAATATAATATAACTGCTGCTACATGGATTGGCTACAGATATTGAGTCAAGAGTTTACCTTAACTTTGTGTCGCGATTCGCAGCAAATGTTGCTGAAGACCTACGGTGAATCATGCATATCAAAAACACAGGCATAAATAGTGAATGTATGGGTCGAGAGTTAGTCACTCGAAAATCGAGATCATGTTGACCATTTCCTTCGATTACCGTGGTGAGGTGCACTCCGAATTCCTTCTTCAAAAGGGACAAAAGGTGAATAAGGAATGCTATTGAGGCATTTATGCGAAAATATCCGCCGAAAACGACCAGATTTGTGAAAGGACATTCATATATTTGGCACCATGATAATGCACCATCGCACACGAGTTTTTGGCCAAGAACTCAACGAACGTCATGTATCAAGCACCATACTCGCCTAATATGGCCCGTGTGACTTTTTTCTGTTCCCTTCGAGCACTTCGAGGAAGGCGTTTTCAGTCAGTTGAGGCCATGAAAGAAAATTCGCTGAAGGAGCCGAATTCCATACCTCAATCCGCCTTCGAACAATGCATGGAGGATTGGGTCTAGTGGTGGCATAGTTGTATTGTATTCGATGAGGCCTAATTTGAAGGCGACAAAATAGATGTTGATGAATACTTTTTTTTTTGGTTTCATTTAACAATTGCGGGTACTTTTAACGTATAATGTATACATGGCCTATCTTTTTGAGATAACCTCTATAACAACTAAAAACAACTCTATACCTCTATATCAACTAAATATTTTGCTTTATAGGCTTCGTCACTCGAAGTGTTACCAACTTCACGCTGTTGTAGCTGCCGAACAGCTGATCACAGCATTCTCAAAATTTGACAGACTTTAGTGTATAACATTGTTTACAAGTGTATGAAAAAATTCAAAGGTAATAGTGTGATTTCTTTATATTTGGCCGAAAAATCACAATCTGCTATTGTTCGTAAGCTTAATAAAATATTTGTGTATCCAAACATTAAACGTTACAATGATACTGGTGGCCTCGTAAAACGCTATGGAGGTGGTCATAAAAAATCCGCAACTGAACATGTCCGACTCAAGCGTACACCACATACTGAAATATGAACTTAAGTTAAAGGCTTACAATATAAAAAAGTGCAAGATTTAACACCGGCACAAAAGGCAACAAGACTTCAACGATTAAAGGCATTGAAACGCATGCATGCAAGTGGTGAACTCGAAAATTTGGTATTTTCACTGTTCAGCAATGCGTAAACAAACGATCGTGTGTGGTTGAAGGGCAAGTCTAGCGGCAATTCGGAGAATTGAGTTGTTATACGTAAACAAGCGCCTTCTTCTGTGATGGTTTGGGCTGCTGTAACTGCAAATGGTCGCTCTCTGCACTAGCAAGTGTACCAACAAAAGATGTTAAATGATGCATTGGACACAAACAATTTGATTCCAACTATTGGACATTTCTATAGGACTCGGCACCTTATAAAAACACAACAATTTTTACAAAATCACGGGTTCATTTCTTCGCAACAATGGTCCCCATACTTACCAGACTTGAATCCAATGGACTTCTCCATATGGTACATTTTGGAAGCTAAGGTGGCAATAAACAATATGAGAGAGAGAGTGAATACATTTAAGTCAGCGCTTCGTCGAGAATGGCAAAGAATTCCACCGATTCACATTCGTGCAGGGTGCGGTTCATTCACAGGAAGGGTTGAAGCCATCATCCGCGCCAAAAGTGACCACATTGAACAGTAAGATATTTTTCATAAAATATAATGTTTTCAATATTGTATAAAAATATTAAACAAAAATATAATCATAATTGACAAAACTAAACAAAACTACATATCTGACACGTATTCTTATCATCTAAACCTAAATGGCATCAACTCAACATTCGATTTAAATTTAAAAAAAAACAATGAAATATTTTGTTTAATTTAAAATTTAAAAAATACCTATGGTAAAGAAACCTACATATAAACAACTGATTTAGTGTTAAATCAACATTTTACCAAATGACTATCACAATAAAAGGTACCTTGATTTAATTGTTATATATTTGAGCGAATAATTGTAGGCAATTATTTTGTTGGTACATCCGAAATTACTATAATTTCACGTTATGTTTACACGCTCAATTATACCGAAACGTTTTAAACAACATACTTGTTCATTTATCTCAAATTTAGAATAACATTTCTTAACTATCTCGTACCAGGCCATTCAAAATAGTCAAATTAATCAAAATAAATCAGTTTTTTTTTCGAGATTGAATTGAATAAGCTGTGTAACAATTTATAATAAAAAATTTGGTGTAACGAAAATAAAAACCCAATTACTTATTCTATATACACAGTGGCTTTGAGTCACTTTGGGATTATTTGGTTTTGGTTCTGATATTTTTCTTGTTAAAGATCTCTAGATAAGAGAGATCTAAGCAAAATTTTAGATTGCTTAGACGAAATTGATGGCGAAAAATTAAGAGCTTTGAAGAAGAGCCTTGAAGAGCCTTGAAGTTGATTGTCGTATTACTACGTCTTAGTTTGCTGGAAATCCAAATTTACAAAAAAAACATTGATGGTCTTCTAGAAGAAGTTTGATTGATAGTCTGTACTGAATAATTTAAATTGATTAAAGCAAACCTCGGTTAATTACTTTGGTAAACGAAATTGAGTTTATTTTTTGTGGCTTGTACAAAACATTTGTTCTTATACTTGTTAAAATTTGAAACAGAAAATGACCGCAGGTTTTTTCTATCTCCCATATTTTTTTCCTATAAAGTATAGTCGCATTGTAACAAGTTATAGCGATAAATGTATTGTTACTAATCATAATCTCACCTTAGAATGTTGTTGTTTATGTTTCACGATGCTATTTTATTTCTGGGAATTCCCTTAATAACGTCCAACAATAACCAATAAGTAAACTGGGGCTCCATTTATTTTAATATCATTTTTCTGTTACGGAAATGTCTTGGTGGAAGTAATGTTAACATCACCTTGAAGGATATTTCATTTTAATTTGGATGCTAGAAGTTTTGATTGTAATTTTGATATTAATTGATGGTGATGATGATATTATTTGAGGGAGACAATATTAGATTCCAACTAAGATTGTTGTTTGACCTTATTTGAGAGCAGGAGAAAGTTCGTAAGTTTTGACAGATGTAACCATTACATTTTTTAAAAGAGGAGGGAACAAGCCAACTTCAATAATTATAGGGATATATCCTTCTAGCAATGATTGGTAAAATACTTGCTAAAATAGTGATTACCAGATTACTCTCCTAACACATCGGTCAATAAGTTTGCGGTCTGACATATAGACGGTGTCATTTACGAAAAATCATTACCAGAGGTCGATTGTCGATAGCACGTGTCGAAATTTCATGACAATCTGTATAAGTTGTTGTGCCTTAAGTGACGATACTTTTGTTATTTTCAAAACAATGAAAAAAATATAATTTTGTGTTTTGATTAAGAATTGCTTTTTGATGAAGAAAACTACCCTTAAAGCAAAACAATGGCTTGATAAATATTACCCGGACTCTGCCCCCAGGAAATCAATTAAGCAATATTTGGAATTGTTTAAGCGAAATAAAAATGATATTTTCATACGGTATGTGATACTGGATGAAACATGGATCCATCACTACACTTCAGAGTCAAATCCGCAGTCAGCTGAGTGGATAGCAACTGGTGAAACCCATCCAAAGCGACCAAAAACCCAACTACCGGCAAGCAAGGTTAAGACCTCTGTAATTTTGGGATGCGCATAGGATATTGTTCGTCGCTTCGCATCGTTGCTTTCTCATTTACCGTATTCTCCAGATCTGGCCGCCAGCGATATAGCGATGTATCCTATTCTGACAACAGGAAATATTCTGTTCTCAGACCTAAAAAAATGCTCGCTGAACAGAAATTTCACTCCAATGAATAGGTAATTGCCGAAACTGACGCATATTTTGAAGACAAAGAGAAATCGTTGTCGAAAAAGTTGTAGAAATATTAGAAACGTGTTGGAATGATTGCATTGCTCCTGTTGCATTGCATTGTGTTTTATTTGTCAGACTGGGAACCTATTGACCGAAGCGTAATATAGATCAATTTATCAGATACAGATACAGATACAGAGTGACTTCAGACCAAATATTTTCTGCCTCTGTCAACTTCAAGAAAAAGTTACAGAGCAACAATAGAAGATGCGCATTGCTTTCATTGATATTACCTTGTGGCAGATTATGATAAAGTTCAGCATTCTTCAGAAACTAATCAATATCTGTAAAAGCTTTTATGTTAATAACCGAGTTGTAATGTCGCTCAATGATAAAATGACAGATCTTTTTGAAACCGCTTCCAATGTCAGGCAGGGCTGCGTTATGGCGCCAGTTTTATTCAACATCTTCAGAACGGCACTGATGATTATCGTTGAGAGGAAACTGGAGGATAAAGACGTTGTGATATGTTGGGAGGCTTCTTAACATAAATAAAACTAAAATTATGTCTGTTCGTGTTACCCCTCACACCAACAACACTATGCAACTGACTCCCCACTTGAGTCTGTGTGATCTTTAAGCTATCTGGGTAGCCTCCTTAATTCCAGAGGCGACCTGTAGTTGAAAATCCAAAGCCGAATTATCTGTGCTTCTAGAGTCTTTTAGAAACTTCGCCATAAAGTTTTTGGATATTATAACCTATTCTTGAGGCTAAAGGTGGTTGTGTACTGACCTGTGAAGGTGCATTTGCTTACTTACGGGTGTGAATCGTGGGTACCCTATAGGAAACACCTAAGGGTTCTCGAAAGCACTCAGCAACGTCATCTGAGACAGATAATGGAGATCAAACTCAAATGGTACTATAAAAAATCAAGTAAGGATGTGGAGTGGAGCGAACTGTTTGTCGATGGAAATTCTCGTGAGGACAAAGCGTCTGCTTTGGGCGGGGTTATTTAGAGAATAGATTGACTCATCTCCTAATGATGCTAACATGGTTATCGAAACGTACGTCGAGAAGTTAAAGAAAAGTGATTTTGTTTAGTGGTAAATCTCTTCGACTGTCGGTATTAATAAGTTACTATTAATAAGTTAGTGCTGTGAATTGATGAAAATACTGCATATAGAAAAATATAAAAATGAGCGCTTACAGATAAATCTATGGGTGATAGAAACATTACATTTGCAGTTTTGTTTTTAGTATATCAAATTATACCATACAATATCAATTATACCAAAATATACCCAAAAATTGCTATGTCAGAAATACTGTACTTATCGGTGTAATATGAAAATAAACACAAATTTGACCTGATGTTAATATAATACTTGATATTTATATAGCGCCACGGTGTAAAACGAAAGAAGTCGCAATAGTTCTCTTCGTTTAGAAATGGTGAGGGGAAGACTATTTTGCGTAAGAGTGGCCTTGCGAATGCGGTTCGTGAAATAGGTTAAGTTTTCCGACCGTTTTTAGTCAGCATGCGCGAGTTGTCGCTCTTGCGACGCATTATGCAACGATGACACCCATTGAATTTTCTCTACTAATTACACGTTTATTTTTATTGTCCTATGATGCAATACTGTTTATGCCATTGCCGCTAAACGACATACAATTAATCTCACATCTAACAACACAATACGAGAGTAGAATATAAAGTAAAATTTATTTTTATTTCCCTCCTTGTCGCAAAGCAAAACTGAGGTCGTTGTTTTGACTGCTAATCCATAATTAGACGTTTTTTATTTCGATATGTCAAAAATTGTCTATGTATTTTATTCCATATTTGTTGCATATTCATAGCCGTGTACTCGAATCTGAATTTATTCTTTTATCATCAAAGAGTAGCGGGCGTGTTTTCTTGAACGGCTGACCTTCTCTTTTTAATTCGATATCTGCACAGAATGAACGGATCGACACTTGTAATGATTTAGAAATATATATATATATATATATATATATATATATATATATATATATATATATATATATATATATATATATATATATATATATATATATATATCATCATCAGCCTGTATCGATCCACTGCAGGATGAAGGCCTCTTCAGCATGTTTCCAACTTTCACGGTCCTAGGCTTTCCTCTGCCACTCAGATCCAATACACTTAATGACGTCATTCTTCGCGGACGTTTGCGATCAAGCGGTATCCACTCCACGATTGCCTTGGTCCATCTGTCGTCCGATCGCCTCGCTATATGGCCTGCCCATCTCCATTTCAATTGCTTTACTCTTCCAGTGATGTCACAGACTTTTGTTTGTTCCCTGATCCATGCACAGGACTTTCTATCTCGTCTTGTAATGCCAAACATACATCTTTCCATTCCCCTCTGTGCCACCCGAAGTTTTTGAATTGATTGCGATGTGAGTGTCCAGGTTTCACTTCCGTATGTCATAACGGGTCGAATGCACTGATCGAAGACTTTTCTTTTCAGGCAAAGTGGGAGTCTGCTCTTAAACACTATGTTGAACTTATCAAATGCCTGCTAGCCACATTTAACACGCCGTTCCACCTCCCGGGCGGTATTCCCTTCCATTGAAATCCTCTGCCCAAGAGCTGTGCAAGCTGTCCACAATCTCCAAATCCCTTCCTAAAACTGAAATTCTTCTGTCCTGAGCGAAGTAACATAAACTTGAGTCTTTTTCAGGTTTATTTTCAAGCCAAATGGTTCTCTAGCCCTTTGCAGTTCTTGTATGCGTCTTTGCAGCTCCTCTGGGTCTTGTGAAATGAGAACAATATCATCTGCAAATCTAAGATGGTTTAAGTTTGCACCATTGATCTTTACACCATCCTGTTCCCAATCCAGTTTACGGAATACTTCTTCAAGGCCAGCCGAGAAGAAAATAGGCGATATTGCGTCACCCTGTCGTACACCTCGTTCTACATTAATCCCCACTTCAAGATCATCAAGGTGAATTGTGGCTGTAGCTCCATCATATATCGATTCTAATAGGTTTACATGGGTTCTCTCTACACCTTGGCTAAGCAGTGCATCCATTATCGCATGGTTTGAGATGGAATCAAATGCTTTTTGGTAGTCGATAAAAGCCAAGCACAGTGGCATGGTGTATTCGTTGTGCCTTTCTATGACCTGCTGTACAACCTGGATGTGATCCATTGTACTGAATCCACTTCTGAATCCTGTTTGTTCTCTTGGTTGTGCGTCATTCAGTTTTTTTTAATATCCTTTTAGAAATTATCTTAGTGAAAACTTTGTACATTACTGATAGGAGGCTTATTGGACGGTAGTTCTTTAAATCCTCCTGTGCTCCTTTTTTATGTAAAAGGATCACTTCTGCATTTTTCCATATGTCAGGTACTTTTTGTTCTTTGAGGTATTTTGAGTATAATTTTGCCAGTGTTTTATGTAACGTCCGACCACCAGCTTTTAGCATTTCGGCAGTTACACTGTCCTTTCCTAGAGCCTTGCCGTTTTTCATCGATTCTATAGCATTTGTTACTTCCTCCACTAGGATATCTGGCATTTATTCTTCGGTGGGTATTGTTATCTTTGATTGGTTCTGATCTTCCTATAACTGGGAATAAAATTTTCTGACAATCTCCAACATTTGGGTACGCGCCCTGCACACTGTGCCATCCTCACGCTTTAAAGCATACATGTGCGTTCTTTTGTTTCTCAACTTCTGTTTAGCTTTGTTAATTCCTTTGTTTTCTTCCAGGGTTTTTTGCACTAGCTGCATATTGAATCGGCGCGTGTCCTCTCTGATACGTTTTCTTATAGTTTTGCAGAGCTCAGTGTACTCGACCCTGCCAAAAGGACTACCTGCATTTCTCATTGCTCGCCGTTTCTTCATTAAATCAATGGTATCACTGGAGATTTTTGTTTGTTTGAAACATTTTTCTTCTGGTGCTATTGAAGCAGCCGTTTGAAGTACATTGTTGGCGATTTCTTCATATTGAACGGATATTTCCACCTCCTCTGGATTATGTAAGGCAGCAAACCGGTTTCACAAAGCAATCTCAAAATCGCTTCCTCTCTCCAGCAGTTTTCCAGAATCCACCTTGCCCTTCTTTGATCATACCATTCTTTCGCGCTCTTTTCGACAGTCAATCCGAACCCTTGCTCGTACCATTCGGTGGTCACTTCCAACATTAAAATTATTAAGGACGGTACAATTGGTAAATATTGTTTTATCGGTGGTCATGATGTAGTCAATTTCGCTTGTGAGCCCAGATGGATTTTTCCATGTCCATTTTCTGCTGATATTCTGCTGATATATATATATATATATATATATATATATATATATATATATATATATATATATATATATATATATATATATATATATATATATATATAGCGCAGCAATAAAAACTTTATGAGTTCGGTGCACAAAACAAACACTGATTTTGATAATAAATTTCGATAATTTGCAAGTCTTGCTTGCAAAATGGTAATTTAGTAGCGACCCCTATCAGAAGTTAGCACTCACTAAAAAAATCACCCTTTATTAGAATTTGTTTTAAAAATTTTTTGATAAAATTTTTTTCAAGTTACCCCCGTATATTATTTTGTTTGGAACCATATTTGTCACAGTTATGACACAATTATATACAACCCATTATCTAATCACAAACTCCACATTTTTCAAGGATTATCTAATGATTAGACCAATTTAAAAATTCATGAATACATCATTAATTTTTTTCTTCTTCGTAGCAGTAAATCAGATTGAAAAATTTCATTGGGAGCAATTTCTAAAATTCAAATTAAACAGAGTCAAGCAAGAAGAAAGTACCAACCAGTTATTCGAGATCGTTTAAAGCAAAGGGGCATGGCACCCGTAGATATGTATTTATTTATTTTTTTCTTTTCTCCACACTCGAAATGTATCGTAACGTATCGATCTGATAATATTGGCGAAATGGAAGAAAGTAAAATTAAATCGTTTATTGTGATGGTTTGAAAGTAGTAAACGATGTTATTATAAACAGAAAAAAAATACAGGGTTAGATAAAAAATTGAACTGATAAATATACTTTTGCGATAAATATACAGTAGTAGTCAATAAAGTAACACCGGCGGAGCCTTATTAATATATTTTATTTGAACTTATTTTTACGTTGTTTCTAAGACAATAATAATTTTCCAGAATGCATTTAGCGAACATTTAAAAAGCATACATGGTATTAGTCTGAATGGAAACAAATACTTTATTCATAATTATACGTTGATTAGATATTTTGGAAATAAAATTGTGGGCAAAAGCGAGAGTAATTTTTATTATAAATCATAAAAAAACTAGAACGTGTGATTCTCTAAAACTGTTTAGTCTATATAAATACCGTAGCTTAGTCCTTTGTAACATGGCTCTTATTCTTAATTTACGACGATATCTTCTTGGCATGGAGTCGATTAGATGTCGGCATGCTTCTACAGGTATTGAAATCCAAACCAACCTGCCTGAATTTCTTGCCACAAAGTCTTCTTGTTTGCTCTTTTTTTTGCAAGCAACACGTCGCTTTAACTCATTTCAAATGTTCTCGGTCGGATTTAGATCCTGGGATTGTGAAGTCCACTTTATTAAATTATTCATTAATACGTCTTCTCATATAGAGATATCAGATAACTTATATATCATATATATCAGAGCCAGTCAAGGACAGCAATACCCACGGAAGAACAAATGCCAGATATCCTAGTGGAGGAAGTAACAAATGCTATAGAATTGATGAAGAACGGCAAGGCTCCAGGAAAGGATAGTGTAACTGTCGAAATGCTAAAAGCTGGTGGTCGGACGTTACATAAAACACTGGCAAAATTATACTCAAAATGCCTTAAAGAGCAAAAAGTACCTGGCTTATGGAAAAATGCAGAAGTGATCCTTTTACATAAAAAGGAGCACAGGAAGATTTAAAGAACTACCGTCCAATAAGCCTCCTATCAGTGATGTACAAAGTTTTTACTAAGATAATTTCTAAAAGAATGTTTAAAAAACTGAATGACGCACAACCAAGAGAACAAGCAGGATTCAGAAGTGTATTCAGTACAGTGGATTACATCCAGGTTGTACAGCAGGTCATAGAAAGGCACAACGAATACACCATGCCACTGTGCTTGGCTTTTATCGCCTACGAAAAAGCATTTGATTCCATCTCAAAGCATGCGATAATGGATACACTGCTTAGCCAAGGTGTAGAGAAATCTTATGTAAACCTATTAGAATCGATATATGATGGAGCTACAGCCACAATTCACCTTGATGATCTTGAAGTGGGAATTAATATAGAACGAGGTGTACGGCAGGGTGACGCAATATCACCTATTCTTTTCTCGGCTGGCATTGAAGAAGTATTCCGTAAACTGGATTGGGAACAGGATGGTGTAACGATCAATGGTGCAAACTTAAACCATCTTAGATTTGCAGATGATATTATTCTCATTTCACAAGACCCAGAGAAGCTGCAAAGACGCATACAGGAACTGCAAAGGGCTGCTAACCATTTGGCTTGAAAATAAACCTGAAAAAGAGTCAGGTTATGTTCAATAACTTGGCTCAGGACAGAAGAATTTCAGTTTTAGGAAGGGATTTAGAGATTGTGGACAGCTTTATATATCTTGGGCAGAGGATTTTAATGGAGGGGAATACCGCCCGGGAGGTGGAACGGCGTGTTAAATGTGGCTGGCAGGCATTTGGTAGGCTCAACATAGTGTTTAAGAGCAGACTCCCACTTTGCCCGAAAAGAAAAGTCTTCGAGCAGTGCGTTCTACCCGTTATGATACACGGAAGTGAAACCTGGACACTCACATCGCAATCAATTTAAAAACTTCGGGTGGCACCGAGGGGAATGGAAAGATGTATGCTTGGCATTACAAGACGAGACAGAAAGTCCTGCGCATGGATCAGGGAACAAACAAAAGTCTGTGACATCATTGGAAGAGTAAAACAATTGAAATGGAAAAGGGCAGGCCATATAGCGAGGCGATGGGACGACAAATGGACCAAGGCAATCCTGGAGTGGATACCGCTTGATCGCAAACGTCCGCGAAGAAGACCGAAAACACGATGGATTGATGACATCGTTAAGTATATTGGACCCGAGTGGCAGAGGAAATCCCAGAACCGTGAAGGTTGGAAGCATGCTGAAGAGGCTGAACAGGATTAACTGAAAAAAAATAGAGAAAGAAAAATTCTTCCACTCTTCCTTTATTGGTCACCACTATAAATAACTAAATAATAAATAAATAAATAAATATTAATATCAAAGATTTCGACTATATTCTGAGAAGTGTTCTACGTTGGTCACTCGCCAGTCGGTAGGTTTCCTGATAGACTTATGGGTAGACACATAACCAAGGGTTTATAGCCCGAGGGGGGTGCTGGCCTGGGTTTGTCGGAAGCTGATGACCGTGGTTCGGAACCCCCGTTAAGCTGTAGGTCCAGTCGCTAAATAGCCTAGTTGCTGATGCGCCTCTAACCCTAAAACTTTACCTTTAACTTTTTTATTTCGACTAAAATTTCGTATGTATAAATATTAAGACACCCTTAACTTTTTTCAAATACAAACTATGTTAAACTAGTTTTTAACTAGACAGTTTTTAGTTAGAGTTTAACATAGTTTATATTTGAAAGAGACACTGTATGTCGAAACAATTGTTATACATATAATTTTAGATATAGTGCAAATTTTAGATATTAATTTTTGCTTATTTATTTAAAATTAATTCCCATCAAGTATCGGCTACCTCAGTTAAATTAACTAAATAATATCACAAAATAAATTTGGAGATTGTATAAGTCCGTACTTTTTTGAAAATGAGATTGGCACTGCTGTTTACATAAAAGCATTTTTACGAAAAAAAAGGTGACCATTTCCAAAACAACAGTCCAACACTACTATACAGCTCTATGATTATAAAGTAATGTGGGTTTTTATTTTTTTTTTAATAAAAATGTTGAATAAGAAACAATATTATGTTGTATTTTATTTCCTTTAAAGTAAGCCCATCTTACTGCAATATACTTATTGTAACGTTGTTTCTATCTTCGTCCGACGTCTTCATACAATTTTTATACTCTACTTCTCTTGAATGGCTTCTATGGATTCAAAATGGAGTCCACATAGTAAATTCTTCAGGGAATCGAGGTATCCTGAAAGAGATAGATCGTGCTACATAGGTCGAATAAGGTGCTTGTTTGACTTTTAGCGCAAAAATTGACGAATAATTATTGCTGTGTGCGCTGTTGCGTTAATGTGATGCATACTCTATTGATTGTTTTGCCATAAATCATCATATTTTTTTCGAATGAATTCTAATACTCAATCGGCGATTATTCAGTACAAGCTCCTTCATTTTGGTGGTAGTTTCTTCATTGGTTGTTGTGGAAGATTTTTCTGATCTTCAGCTGATTCACTTCCATCACATAACATACATTTTTTGACATAGTTTTTATCACCGTAAAGCTTTATTAATATTTGTAATACATCAGCACAAGAAATATTTTGGGATAAAATTAAATGCAAATCCATTTTAAAAAATCGCCGACGAAAATTATTAACAATCATAAGAATGATATAATTTCAAACTTAACATGTGGCATGAGATGAAACTTCTGTCAGATGTCAAGAACAGTCATGTTAACTTAAAAACAAAAAAATGTTTGAATCGATACGTAAAACGAGCGAATTTTGTAAACAAAAGTTATTTTAGTTTTAGATCATAGTAATACAACTTCAATGTCTGCATGAAAACTACAGAAATTTTATTGATTGAATAGCCCTTATCAACTTTTTTAAAGAGGTTATAGATAAAATGTTACTAGAAATATCGGTCAATACATAATTATTTTTTTTTGCGAAAAGAAATGAAACCTGTCTGTTAACCCCGTTTCCTTCAATCACTATCAATTAAAATTTGACCCATTGACCTATGAGTGTGTGGGCGTATGGTTGGCAAAATAGAACCTATTTTTTCTTTGACGAGAAAAAAAACTTTCTACGAACATTCGTTAAGGTGAGATCATTCTTTTTTTGAAACGGACAGTTGCATATGATAACTCGTTTCTATGTATGTTAATACCGTTGAGACAGCTCCGGTGTCGGCCGATCGACAAAGATAAATTGATAAAAACGATGCAAGTAGGCCATGAAGCAAGTGTTTCTACTAAAGACCGTTGTTATTTTTTTTGCCTGTCATCTAGGCTCACTTTGGTCTTTGACGCGGTTCCAGACTAGTTATGGCAGCTGCTTTATTTATTAGGAATGGTTTTTCGTATCGGTTTTAGTTTAAATTGTTTATAAGTTATAATGAATGTTAAGTAACGTTAGCTAAACCGGCCATTTTTTGTTTATAAACGAGTGATGCTGTTTTTTTTTCGTTTTACCGGTGACATAAATTTCGCTTTTTAATTGCTTGCTATGTGGTATGCTGATAAAAGCGATTAGACTAGAAATATCCAAGATATTTATATAAGTTCACTGTTTATGGGTATTTTGTAAAATAATGTTTATATTAATATAAGATATGTTATATTTTACTGAGGTAGCCGATGCTTGATGAAAATGCGTTATAAATAATTATCAATATAATTAATAAGAACTAATTATCTGAATAGAACAAAGGTGAATTTCCTTTATATTTCGAAATTTTATGATAAGTCGAATAAAACTGCTCGTTTTAAATCAACCGCCGCTGATTTTCGAGACAAGTGTCTCCCAGGATCGGCTTTTGGCCTAACAGCCGTCGTCAGCTGGGCTTGAGTACAGTTTGAAACGAGCAGAGTTACGTGGATTATGGATGAAACATTCCTCTTATTTCAATATCTCTCTCCACGGCCCCACTGCGCTATCTTTTGAGCATATCTGACACCTGCATCCAAGGTTGTGGGAAGAATGCATCGCGTAGTTTGTGATCCGTCATTGAGATTGTGATCCGTCATCAACATGGCAAGCTGATTTGGCCTGGCTCTGATCGTTTTTCATCATCTATCTCCTTGCGTTAGACTCGAGCCCAGCTGGCGATGCCTGTTAGGCCCGAAACCGGTCCTGGGAAATACTTATCTGGACGCGATGACGACGGCTGATTTGAAACGGGCAGAGGTAGGTGAAGTATGGATGAAAGGATGAAAGGTTCCTCTTATTTTAATATCATTTTTCACTACCTCACTACGCTATCTTTTGAGCATATATATATATATATATATATATATATATATATATATATATATATATATATATATATATATATATATATATATATATATATATATGCATGCCAAATAATTGCACGAACTCACAGTTCGTTTACCAGCGACCACTATTAGAAGTTCGGACTAAAAAAACTATCTTTATTATCTAAATATTGCCATGTTTTTTGTTATTTCAAATTGATCCTGTAGATGGAAAAAAATTCGATTTGATTTACAAAATAATGAATGAAATTGAGTGAATATTTTTCATAATAAATAGGGTGTAGATGGAAAAAAAATTGATTTACAAAATAATTCTGAAACCAAAAATACCTTCGTTATTTGGTAACTGTTTATGTTTCATAATAAATATAGTGTAGATGGAAAAAATTTGATTTGCAAGATAATTCCGAAACCAAAAATATCTTCGTTATTTGATACCTGAATATTTTTCATAACAAATATGGTGTAGATGGAAAAAAAATTACAAAATAATTCCGAAACCAAAAAAACCCTTGTTATTTGGTAAGTGAATATTTTTCATAATAAATATGGTGTAGATGGAAAAAATTTGATTTGCAAGATAATTCCGAAACCAAAAATACCCTCGTTATTTGATAACTGAATATTTTTCATAATGTGCAGGAGATTGCACGGTGATGACTCATATAAACTATTTTTATAGTATCAACACAGCTCACCGCACAAATTTGAACACTATTATCACGGAAATTACCTCTTTTATACGAAAAGCGTTCAGTCCATTTCTCTCTATTCTATAATCTAAAGATTAAATAATTCTTGGGTAATGGCCAATGTAATAAATAAAAATGTAACGGATCTGGATCAAATCGGTGAAAGTGCCACCGTGACGTTGAATAATTGAGATATTTTCGTTTTTTTTTTCATACCTGGTAACATGTAATTAAGATGATGCTATAAAATCGTACGGGCTCTTTGGCCGACGTGTGTCGTACAGACTTTCACTCCTTAAGTTTTTTTCAGACATGAAAGCGATTTTACATACCAGATTTGCGTACGGTTGGTATTTTTCTTTTGACTTTTTGGTGACCTTGGTGATATAATGATTAAGGAATGTTTTAATTACACAAAATATTAGTGTGAAATATAAAATAACAGAACAGCATTAATATTCATGGAGATGTACTATTTATATATACTTTAAATAAATACAAAGTGTTTATTTATACATTTAACTTATTTTGTCCACTTCAAAATTATTCCCACGCACTTAATCGTTATTTTTCTAAACAATTTTTATATTATATACTCGACAGTTGATCATATATGGGAATCCTTCTTCTCCTCCTCCACCTAATAATAAAATTTTGAAATTTCAACAGTAAACTTATAACTTTTTTTCTAAATGATTATTGACACATCGGCTACTTTGGTCATTTAGTGTCTATCTTTCCCAGTATTTCCTAATGCCCCATAAAAGTCGAGTACACTATATAGGATTCGAATCCGGAACCATTGGGTTGCCAGGCCAGTGGCTAGCCCATTTGATCACGGTGGCCAGTACACCGAACTATATGCACTATTTTTCGAACTTAAACATAATTTTTATAAAATTTTGTAATCCTATTAATATGCAGATCAATTATGAAGTCAAATGGTTGGCTATTTTTATAGTTGCACTTTTAACTAGCGAATTTATATGCAAGAATGCTTATGTAATAGAAGCTTATAAGTTTGTATAAACCAGTAATATGTGACCAAATAAAGTTATTGTTTTGGTTATATAATACAATTTGAAAAAGAATGATAAGGCCTTACATTCTTTCCCGAAGATGTAATTAACACGACCGTATACACATTACAAAATAATGTTTATGGATTCCGCAGTTGGTTTCTTGTGAAACATTTTGAAAATAGTAGGATTTTAAATACACTTGAAGCTTTTTAATGTTTTAAAAGTTTATTATAGATTTTGCTCTACATATGTTTCGCCTTGTTAGGGCTTTCTTAAGAGTAATAATTCTCTCAGAATTAGTTCAAGCTATTTTCGAGAAAGGCATAACAAGGAGAAACGTATGTAGAGCAAAATCTAAAATATATAGCGTAGTGAAACGTGTTATGTTTTAGAGAAAAATATTGTGGAAATTAGACAACTTTGTTTTATTTATACAATTTGGTATGAATTTCCATCAAGAAAATGCCGCAACCATCCTCAGTCTATAATAAACGATTGAAACATTAAATAGCTACAAGTATATCATTTAAAATCCTAGTACATTACAAAATGCATTGAGTTGTATTTTGTAATTGTTACCTATTAAAACAAACTTGCCGAGTCCTGTGTTCAAAACTCAGAACATCTGATAACGATGATTAAAGATTTCTAACTAGAGGATACAGACATACTGGCAAGTCTGGACATTGTCTCAATATATCCAAGTATCCTCATAGACAAGGCCCTGGATCTAATTACGATGAATGAAGACTTTCCACCATACATGGGAGAACTCTCCGAACACTGCTTGAAGAATACATATTTTTCCTTCAACCAGCAGATATACAGACAGACCGACGGTGTCCCAATGGGATCATCTTTATCACCCGTTATAGCCAACCTGTTCATGAACGACTTCGAAACAAAGGCATTGGCCAACGCTCCTTTAAAACCTAAACTTTGGAAACGCTACGTGGATGATATCTTTATAATATGGCCTCACGGAAACGAACTTCTAAACAACTTCCTAACCAAGTTACGCGGAATCTCACACCGATCGATACCTCAACGCTAAATCTCATCATCATCCTTCTTAAACTCAAGCAGTAGCGAACACCTTGATTTCCAGATCTTTCCGACTGACACTACCAGATACACGAAGTGAAGAACTACCAAAAATTTCCACAGCTCTTAGACAAAATGGATATTCCGAAAATTGTATCAGGAATGCCATTCGCCGTCAGGAAGCCCAAACACAAAGAACAATAGAAGATCATGAACCAAATAAACCAAGGGTCCTGCTACCATACATAAAAGGAATCACAGATAGGATAGGCAGACCACTAAGGAAACATAAGATCAGAACATCCTACAAGCCGCACAAAACTGTCGCAAACATCCTAAAAAATCCCCAAGGACAAAGTTAGACAAGAAAATCATGGGGTATATAGTATATCTTGTTTCGACTGCAACAGAACATACATAGGACAAACAAACAGACGAATATCGGCCAGAATACAAGAACATAATAACAACTTAAAAAAACAAACAAACCACTTCCGCTCTGTTCCAGCACCATCTACAAACAGGATATAAAATCAATTTTGAAGGAGCCAAAGAAATAGCGAATATTGAAAAATCAGAGAAGCCATTGAAATAGAAGAAAGAGGTGAGCTAAATACACAAAATGGCGCTAGCAACATTCCAAAAGTATGGAAATCCTTTCTGACAAAAGAAGAAACGCGGCAACGTTGCGGCAATATAGAAAAATCAATACGGTTTATACGGACGGCCGACAGCGTTGCCGAGCGCCGCAAATAGTCCCGAACTACCCCGATATAATCTGCGCAGTCGCCGGCCGACTATAAAAACGAGCGCAGCGACCGGTGCACGTCAGTTGGACTCTTCAGTCGAAGCGGACAACAGTTGGAAATGCCAAATGAGAATTTGGCGAAACGTCGTGACTCTTCACAGAATCAACGGAAGTGTGAACTGGGCCCGTGGAGAAAAGTATTAAAAAGCAAAGGAAGTTCACCTGTGCTCCACGTTGGTGATTTGCTATTTCCTCATCCAAATCGGTCTTGGGAGGTGCTTTGGATGGTGGATGACGGAATAGCAAAGCACCGACGTGGAGCCGTGGAGCACTGGTGAACTTCCTTTGCTTTTTAATCGTTTTAATAGTAGTATTATCCTAGTTTTTATAAGTTTTTGTTCATAATATATTAATCCAGCTAATTCCAGCCTGACCGTGAAAGATGATATGTCAGAGTTGATACACAAGGACAAAAGGGAGACGTATTGATAACGGTAGTACACGTTTTTGACGGAAGTACAATGTCGAGTTTAAAACAAATACAGTGACCCTATGCGAAGATCTGCATAGATAGACACCCTAGAGTTAGGGGTGCTGCCTTCAAACCTATTAAGTGACGAAAAATTGTAAGAGAGGTGAGAGTAGCATTTATATTAGTCAGAATAATAAAACAGAGAGTAATGTATCAGTGAAGTAACGACGTATGTGTTAAGAGAGTGAAAAAGACAGTGACAAAGACACAGAGCTTTGTTGGCGAGGCTTATGTTATTTGAGTCTGAAAACTGTAAACTGCCTTTTCAAAAAACATATATATATATATATATATATATATATATATATATATATATATATATATATATATATATATATATATTTATATACGGATATCGCTGGATTGGTCGAAGTGGGCCACACGCACGGCCTGCTCGATCCCCGGACTTAAACCCCCTGGATTATTTCTTCTGAGGATATCTGAAGTCATTAGTTTACGCTACTCCATTGAAGAATTTGGATGATTTGCGAAATCGGATAATTGCTGGGTGTAACTCAATTAGAAACGACCCTGGTGTGTTTGAAAGAGTTCGGTAGTCAATGACGAGAAGATTGAATGGTTGTATCAAGGCTGGAGGACGTCATTTCGAACATTTATTGTAGATTGAGCAACTTTACATGTACTTTTTGATAATAAAATGTCGTTAATGTCGTAAATTTTGTTCACCCTGTATCTTCGAAACAAAGGGGTTTTTTAAAAATCATCATACAACAAAATATTCTTAGAATAAGTCAAGGAATAATCCCTTAATTTTTGCGGCATGTTTATCTAACACCCTGTATATATATATATATATATATATATATATATATATATATATATATATATATATATATATATATATATATATATATATATATATATATATATATATATATATATATATATATTTATTTATTATATATTATTATTTACGGAGAACTACTTGGGGTAATGATTTTAAATTTTAGATACTTATGTAAATGAATATAAATTCTCTATTTAAAATATTTTCTGCTCTGCAGTTTTGCCAGACCTACTCGAAACTGATTCTAACTTTGTTTTCTTATATAGAATATTCTATAGGTTATTGTATTTATAGATTACGTGAACTAGAGTTTTAAAATAGTGTTTGAGAATGTAAAATCGTTTTAAGAAACTATAGTCACACAAATTTTGTTTAAAAATAAAAGTGATAGATAACAAATTAAAAAAAATTGTTTTATTCCTTTTTAAAAAATTAACTATGACAAAGTAACGGACAAATCAATCAATAATACGTGAACCATTTTGAATATTTTTTATATAACATATACTATACCTAGCTTGAGCCGCTTCAGAAATAAAAAATATTTTTTAAGAAATTTGGCAACAAACATCCCTGAATAAAAAACTATTTTTTTACAACTAACATAGCTAGATACCTAAATTTTTGAATACCGTTCCTTAATATGTTGCTTTACTGACAATATGGCAGGAGAATTAATTTATCGCATACAGGGCGTTTACAAAATAGTGACCTTTCGATATAACTTAAAAATTCATGTTATGTAGGAATTTTAAATGGAACACCATGTATTTTATAGTGGAGCTCAAAAGAACAATAAATTCTGTTATTAAAAGTATTAAGTGATGATATACCTATTTTTAACGGTTTTAGATTTATATAACAAAAACAAGACAAAAACTGTGCCTTGGATGATCATCGCTGTTGTTGATAGTGTTATGTCAAATAAATTTGAATTTGGATGGAGTAAAAAATCATCCTACATAAGGAGACTTATTTAGACCACAGAAAAGAGAGAGAAACCTTTTTCGTACAAAAAGTCATTTTATTTTGTAGTGTTTAAATTTGTGTTGTGAATTATGTTAATATGCTTCAATATTCTCTCAATCTAATTCTGTTTTTCTAATTTTAACAATGATGAACTTTTGGTAGTCATATACCCATGTACGCGGATGCTATTAAAGACAATAACAATTCAAAAAAGTGCCGAAAAAAATTGTTCTTAATTCTTTTGCAAACAGGATGTTGAATTATTTAAACACGCGAAAAAAAAAACACATTTGGGAACCTCTTTAATGGTAGTTTGAATAATTTTTGTGAGATGTTTCTTTTTCGTTGTTTTATGAATGTTTAAACCGAATAAAACAATTTTTTACTTTATCAATCACTTTTATTTTTTAACATTGTGTAACTATAGTTTCGTAAAACAATGTTACATTCTCAAACACTACTTTAAAACTTTGAGAATGTAACATTGTTTTACGAAACTATAATCTCACAAAGTAAAAAAAAAAAAGTAATAGATAATAAAGTAAAAAATTGTTTATTCGGTTTAAAAATGAACTATCACAAAGTAATGGACAAATCAATCGACAATTATTAATTTTTAATTGCTTTTGTATGTTTCATGTTTTGTATTTTTCAACTCTCATGAAAGGTGAAATAATTTTCAGTCTCACAACATTAAAAAATGCCACAAATGTCTTCAAAGGGATTGATACAAGAAGCATATAAATATCTATGTCTATATCATAAATATATTTATTGCAAAAGTAATAAATAAAATATATAAGTTAGTATCAAGATTCGAAATGTCGTTAAAGTCATCAGTACTGATCATTTAATTTTAGCTATACCATAAATAAAAACAAACCATTACAACACTCCTGTTCTGAAATTGTGTTTTTGAGACTTTTTCTTGGACTTTCTCTTGTGGAACAACTTTCTTCTGGTGACATTTTCACGTTCTGTCAAATGTATGCATACGACTAAATTTATGATCAACGAACGTGTCAATAAAGATTTACTCTGATTATCTTGTATTGTAGTTTAAATTGATTATTTGATATAAAGGTCCAAATAACAATTTATCACAGGCTGCGGTGCTCACATGATAATCACGCGAAATAGTCTATAAACCTTTTTGAGGTAACATTAATGAAAATAGATAGATATGAAGTATTTAGTAGTCCTAAATCCGAAAATGATAAGCTAATCACTGAAACACGTTGAATATTTTTATTACAGGGGATCTGTGGTGGAGAAAAAAAAAGAGGCGAAATATTTTTACAATTTAATATTTATTTAATATAAACCTGTGTTAAATATATGTAAATACATTACTGAAGATTATGTGAATAAAAAATGTATTACATGAGAAGTCATACAGCGGCAAAAATATTCACTTTTTTCCATTTATATTCTGTAGCATCATTTCTTTTTAAAAACCAGCAGTAGTAGGCCAACATAGATGGGATCTAGCGTCCCTGTTACTTGCTTCCGCCGTCCTAATGTCCTGGTGAAACCTCTCTCCTTGTTCGTCGCCTGTTACATCCAAATTTTCCGGAAAAATCCAAATGGGAGTGTAAAAAACCAAGACAGAAACAAACTAAACTATAGAAAACAATTAAACTGCATTTAAAGATTCGTAGAATATTGCGGAAATACCTTCTTTATGGTCTTGTAGTAATTGTACATTGTCCAGTCTAAAGTCAAAAATAATTTCAATTGCTCATGATATAAAGGAGAAATAGGTACTTGAAAAATGGGACGTGCTAGGACCTTTCTGTGAAAAGGTGTTTTAATAAATATCTAAATGAAACACAAAAAGAACATTCTCATCAATGTTACAAAAATAATGTCGACATGTGTAATTAAAAAAAAAACAATTCATCAGACCCGGTTCTTGAATAGATTTTTTTTGCAAAATATTCTGGCCAGTAAGGACTATCGAGGAGTGAAGAAATGTTCGGTAAACCAATTCCAACGAAAATTCCAACTTTTCAGATTCATTTAGCGGGTATTTGTTCATCGTGGATCACATGAAAAAATGGCCCTCAATGTCTAGTAGCTCCTGTGAAATATGGAGGTGGTTCTATTATGGTGTGGAGGTGTTTCTCGGCATCTATGATCGGATATCTCGTTAGAATATCTTTAACAAATTAAGGAAATTTTAGTCCATCAGGCAGTTCCATCCGGATTAAGGAATTAAAGGGATTAAGATTAATTGGATCTAATTTTGTTTTTCAAGAAGATAATGACCCAAAATACATCTAAAAACTAACTAGACAACAAGAAGAAGGAGCTATTAGGATTATGAAATAGCTGGCGGAATCACCAGACCTCAACCCCATTGAGCTTATGTGGGATGAGTTAGAGTGAAATATCTGAGCGCCGTGTCCAATATAACATGCTTAAGATACAAAATAGATATTTTTTTTTTTAGAAATAGTTGTAGTGGTCTTAAACTATTGGCCTGGGGTGTAAGTAACTTTGATCATCTTTTGATAGGAACAACATCCTTTGATTAATTGTTTTGTTCCTAATTATTAAATTTAATAATTTAATTAAATTAAGCAAAAATTTAAGTGATGCTTTTATATAATTTCCTGAAGTCCTATATCAATAGAACTATAAAGGTAAATATATCTTCATTATTTTTTCAGTAACTAAGAATGTAGCATAATTAAATAAAAATAATACTTAAGTTTATGCTGGCCTCTAAAATTCAGGGTTATTTTTAAGAAATTTGCAATTTACGTATCGATATTAAAGAATTCTTCGAATCAGTTTACATTAGGAAGTGAATGTAATTCAAAAGTTACAATAGTGTATTAGGCATTTTACCAATAATTGTCAATTTACGGAAATAAATTGTAAAATAATTATTATGATTATGTAGAAACTGTGTATTATCAAATATTCAATCGATTTCAAAACAACTGAGAAAAATATTTTTTTTAGAGAGAGATCTACTAACTGATTGAAAAAGGAACATTACAAAACATTTTTAATCTCTGTTTATGGAAAGGCTTATTGAGTATTGTAGTTTTTTTTGTAATTTAAAATCTTTTGAATAGAAAATATGCCATATCGTAGCAACAAGGTGACATTTATCTTCAAAATTCGTGATTTACGTATCGATACAACCGATGAAATCGATCATCATATGATTTAATCTCAAGATTAGATGGGTTGATTTAACCAGAAGATTAAATCACCTGATGATGCTAACATGGTTAGCGAAACGCACGTCGAGAAGTTCTTTTCGAGTTTAGTGTTTCACACCAAAGGTTCCAATGGAAGGATTGATCGATACAAATTTGTTTTTCTGATTTAATTTGGTTGTTGTTCGGAAGCTCTAAAAAATCATCTAATATATCAATATGTTATATTGTAAAATTTGTCTTACTTTTCTATTAAAAGGCAGCGTTAATTAGCTTGTGGGGATCCTTAACATAGTAAGCTAAGCCTTCTTCGAGTGCGTTTAATGTGGTTTGGTGTGACTGAAATTCGATATACAGTCTTTATTTAAATAAAAGGTTTCAAAAACATCACCTTAAAAATAGTTATACTGTTGTTCCCTAATGATTTTTTTTGGGGTGTCAATAATTTTCAGGTAGGAATTTTTGCACTCACATTAAGGCTTGACAACTCGTTGGTAGATTACCGTTGTGGCGGTTAATGTTTCTTAATGTTATCTAAAAAAACTCGTTTAAATTAGGAGAAAGGTAAAAAATGGTTTATCCAAACTATAGACCATCGCTAACTGCACATTTTTCCTATCTCTCTGGTAAACTGTGGATTCCCTCTTAGAAAAACCTTATTTTGAGGTGGCCCATTCATCAAGCCATTTTTTGACATCTCCGTAATTGTGAAAGTGTTTCATGGAAAGTACGTGAGACATCGATGAAAATAAATTGTAATCGAAATGGGCCAAGTCTGGTGAGTACGGCGGGTGGGGCAAGGGCTCCTAGTCAAGAGCAGAAATGGTGTCTCTAACCACTTTGACTGTGTGTAATGAGGCGTTATCGCGCTGTAAAATTACTTTTCCATATCTCGAACCATGCATATATCACATTTGATGACGGTTTTCGATTGACGATCTTTGTCTTTCAAGTCGAAATCAACGCCTATAAACGTCTTGTGTTATGACATTATCACCATAAGTTCGCACAAGTATATCACGACTTTTTCTCGCGTTTTTCTCTTAATTGAAACAAGAAAAGCTGTACGAGCCGCAAAAGCTTTTGGCTTGAAGCTCGACATGTTTACCACACGAAAAAATATGATGCAACAACTTGTTTCCAACGCCATCTCTTTAAAAAATTATGAATTATTAACCGCCACACCTGGTATCAACGTAGCTTGTTACTTTTTTGGGGCTATTCAACATCATCTGGAGAAAATTAAAACATAAACTGACTAGCTTGCAGTCAAAAACCACATTTTAATTCACCTCATTAGTCCTCACAAACATATATTGATAATAACTCAATAAAATGTGGTTATTTGTTTCAAAACACTTAAAACCTCTTCATTGCAATTTAAGACACGAAAAACAGAATTGATGATCTAACGCATCGAAAATGTACCAAAGGATATCGCAAGGTTAATTTCATAGTATTTGAGAAATTGCTTATTAATATTCCAACGTGTGCTATTTTCTGATCGAGAAGAAAGTGTCTTTAACCGATATCTTGAAATTAAAATAAAACAACCACAAAATAACATCACATCGATGTTACTTGATAAATTATTTGCGTAACAGTTGATCTAAAGATTTCAATAATGACATTGAACTGATCTTTGAACATATTAAAAGCTATCTAATTTATAATTATTCGATATTTCTTGTTTTAAATTAAATACACATCCCACAGTTGTTTTAATGTTTTTTTAATTACATTTTTTATTGTACAATAGAATATGATTTAGAACAGAAAATAAAATATAAGGAATTAAAATGTAAACTAGTGTTCTGTCATTTCTTTGAGGCGTTAAAATGTGTTGATATTAAAAGACGATCACGCTGATGAATAGAAAGTATATGTCTTCGACTTATATCCCCCATATCCCAAACGGCTTATTCTTCAGACGTAATCCCTTTGGAATTTTATTTATTCTGAACTCTGACCAATTAACTGGTTGTTAGCCGCCTCACTTCTCTTGAGGAAGTCTAGAAAAACCTCAATGATTTTGTCACAGCGAGATAGTAGACAAAAATTGATAAACAAATTTAAAAGCGCAGACTTCAGTGACTTCATTATATGTGCCGAATCAACCGTAACCCAGTACCGTACAGCAAACTCTGGAGAAACAGATCAACCAACTGGGAAATTCAACAAGAGCACTCAAGAAGCCTTGGCTTAAATAAATTCAACAGGTCAGTTCTTCTATTGGAATCTTCAGTGTGAAACACTAATCTCGAAGAGATTTACCACTAAACACCAAATCAGTTTTTAATTTTTTTGAGGCACGTTGCGCCAACCATTTTGGCATCATCAGGAGATCATCAGAGTTCGTGAGAGTGTGGCCGAGAGTCCAGAGCAATAGCCACTCTTCACCGAATTCTTATTAAAGATTTGCATCTCCATGCTTATAAAGTCCAGTTTAACATATATGGACTGTTTTTGTGCGGTTTTCTGAAGTCTCAAGTTTACGTCAACAAGTCCACGACCACGCAAGCTCTGAATGAAGACATTGAACGTTGCATTAATGAAATATCGCCAGATTTATGCAAAATCGTTATTGAAAATTTCGCCAGAAGAGTGCGCGTGTGCCATCAAAGCTATGGCGTAGCACACATAATTTTCAAATATCCATATGTGTTATAAATCAATACATATTTCAGTACTTTGCTACAGAAAACCATGTTTCATTTAAAATTCACATATTAGGCTCTTTTGCAACAACTATTATATTTATATTCAATGTATCTCATCCAAAGTTGAAGAATACGACTGATACTACAGATAAATTATGTTAGAGACAATAAACAAACTTAGTTTTTGGTTTAGAGGCGCATCAGCAACTAAGAAGGCTATTTGGCAACTGGACCTACGCTTAACGTGGGTCCTGAGCCACGGTTATCGGCTACCGAAAACCCCGGTGGTTACTCTCCTTGGGCTATCAACCCTTAGCTTTGCGCTTAACAATAAGTCTCTCTTGGGAAGCCTACCGACTTGACTTGGCGAATGACTAACATAGAAAAAACCTTCGACCAAGGCACCCACACAGCTTTACCGAGCCTCGAACCGGCGTGACTGAAGGGTAATTCCTTCTCAGATTTTACACTCTTGTGTAGAACATAAATATATAGAAAAAGTCCACACCAAGTGTGTGGGCAGACTATCTACAGTCTCGTTAGGCCCCACGGCTAATATAGTTTCTAGAAACAATGATTTTTAAACTGCATAACTAATTTTTTCTTTTATAGATTGCAAAAAAATTCGATTTCCTTTTACACCACTTTTTTATTAAGACAGATCATTCCTTCAAGAATATCTTACTGCCTATGTTTATAAATTTGCAACTATAAAAACAATAATTCTCACAAGAACTATTATTAATTCTTAAATAATGTTAGGACTATTGTTTTATCATTTTCCCAACATAAATGATTACAATTTATTTTGTAATTAATTATTACATAACAGTTCTGATTTATATATTTTTGTTTCACTTTAGATTTTCAATAATATGGATATTGTGCTTGTTGGTTATCCTTCCCTCAACTCAATCGGCTTTTAGTTTCGACGTCATCTCCTATACGAACAATTTGCCCGATGATGTAAAGCCGGCAGTGCAGAAGGCTTTAAAAATGGAGGATGACGATGTGAGTTCTTCAGGTGAAAAATGTATAGTGGAGGATAATTTCAACTGCCCACCAAGCAAATATAGAACTGCTTCAGGGGAGTGTAACAATGTCAGACATCCAACATGGGGAAGTAGAGGAGCTCCATTTTTGAGACTGTTACCACCTATGTATGGAGATGGTAAGATTTATTATATTTTAAAGATATTTCACGTAACTTTCCACCTCTGTTTACCTTTATAATTTTTAATGAATTGTTTACTGAACATTGAATTGAAACCCTGAGAAGTACCTGGTACTTACAGAACATGTAGCCTCTTTTACTCTAGGTATTTGTAGATTACGATGTATGATTTCATTAGACACATATCATAGATATTTGCAAATATGTCGTAGAAGTGTGCATTGAAACCGTTGCATCCTAAGAATGCTTTCGTCACCATCTTTGTGATCCATACAACCAAATGGGTATTAAAATGTTATTGTTAACTTAGAAGTTATCTGTAAATATCTACCAATTGAATTTGTTTTGTCCATATGTGCTTTCTCTAATTTAGATGGCAGCCTCAAAGGAGACTGAGCAAATTTCGTCGGAATTAACAGGCAATGTGGTACCATTTATTACTGTTGACGAAGTGTATTTTAATTTAGAGTAAAGGACCCATTTTGAGCCGTTCATTTTCGTTCGTCACATCTTTAACTATTTTTCGAGAGTAGTTAAATGGTTTTGTAATGACTCTGATGCAGATGCAGACAGGATCTGCAAGAGGAGTTAGTATTACAGTATCGCGTACGTTACTATTATAGTGATATGTTTCTTAACATAAGAAGACATTTATGTTGCCTATTCATTAAACTGTCGACAAATATATATATTGTTTAATTTTAATTACAAGTATTTATTTACTGATAGTTTCTAAATCTCTTAGAATTAATTCTTCTATTGGAACCTTCGGTGTGAAACACTAAGCTCAAAGAGATTTACCACTATATACCAACTTACTTTTTTTAAAGCTGTCGACGCACGTTTCGCTAACCATGTTAGCATCATAAGGATATTATTTAATATAAAGATTCAGATTAAATCATCTCCTGATGATGCTAACATGTTTAGCGAAACGTGCGTCGAGAGCTTTAAAAAATTATTTGATGTTGAGTGGTAAATCTCTTTGAGTTTTCTATTAAAATTAGTTAAAAAGATTAACCATTAGTTTTTCTCTAACAAATCAATGATGTCCTTTAGATTGTTCTAATGATTACCATATGTTAATCCGCACATGAACTATACTCTGCTTTTGCACACAACATACTACACGAGGTAACGAAGTTTAGTTCCCTTTAATATTCACACATGATTTTGGTTGTCCATCAGTTGACGAGCTTTTGCATTAACATGAAGGCGTAGCCTAGTTTCGTGCTTGCCTGCAAAACTCCTCATTTCATCCTTGACCGTTGGGATTCCAAGATCCCGATAAAGATCGGACTTACGAATATACCACAGTGTCAGTGGCGATTCGAGGGTTTTTAAAGTCGGAGGGCGTAGAAGAAAATAGTGCTGCTGAAGATTTTTTTTTGTTTTTCCAGTCCTCCTTTTTACTTTTCGTGCTATTGAACCTCTATACAAGAGGTGAACCAGGAAAATATTAAAATTTTGTATTTTTACTATTTACAAGGACATTGGAGGATGGCGTGTTGCTTGTTGCGCAGATAAAGGAATGAATAAGTAGGTACTCCCAAATAGTAAACCATTCAAACAGTTTACGCTCGGTCGCAGGGAATCTACGTCCAAATCGCATGATGTAGAAAGCAGATAAACTCCCAAATTCTGGCAACCAACAAAACATGTAACATTGCGTAAGGTCGCTGGAGTTAAACGTCAGATCTTTACGTTAAGCTGGGTTTACATCATGACAAATTTGCGTAGTGCGGGCTGTATGTGTTGTACGTGGTGTGGCTTCGTGGCAATGTTAACGCTCTGACACACAAAGTTACACACAAATACTGTCGCCGCACAGCACAGACACGAACAATTTGTTGTCCACCAAATAATTCAAACAAATTGTTTCAGTAAATTCAACACGCACGTAAAATTGTATTGGTGTGGACCCAGCTTTATGCAAACGTCGTTACACGATGTAAAAATTGTTGCGAGCGGATGAAATTTTTATCCGCATTATTTGGTGTGATGGGTCGATAGACGTTCTTCTACATTTGGAGATTTTAATTTTTAAAGATATCTTAAAATGAGTTAAAGCAAAGAAACTGAACGGAAATAAAATGTGGTGTTTTGCTCTGAAAAATTGTTTACTGTATGGACTATATATTGCAACACCTTGTTTGTTTTAATATTACTGTCCCTGGGACATCTCCGCAGCTGGATGCCATATAACCACACATGTTAGTTAACATAAGAAAACATTAATGCTGTCTATTAACTAAACTTTAGAGAAATATTGTGGAATCATAATAAACGCTGTTCGTGTACGAAAACAAAATGCTGTTTCGGATGAATTTTGCCGAACTATTGTTTAAGAAAAATTACTTTCTCTTTTGCCGTCAAGCGCTCAATTAGCCTGACATTAAAAGGTTGTATTTTCTGGCGACTAGGTCATATTTAATAAGGTTAAACTAAACGTATTATCGTATTGTTTATTTACTTTACACACAATGGACATTGATGGTTAAAATCAAGACGGAAATGTCATACATTCACTATATGAATCAGATATTCTAATATAAAATATAGACCTTTTTTTTGTTAAGTTTTTGGCTTGTTAAAATTTACAGATATCAGAGTAAGTGGAGTTCAAATGGGACGAAGTGTGGCCAATATGAGGTTCACTGTGATATTTTGAAGACATTGAACCATAGAAATGATTTTTGTGAACTAGGTTAAACTTACTTCGAGCTGTACTAAGTAATCATAATTCTCTCGATGCTTTAACTGTACCAGGTATGGCGGTTAATAATCAATAATTCTTTAAGAGATGGCGCTGGAAACAAGGGTCAGTTCACAGTCTAATCTCTTATGTCATTTTGTTACTATGGCAGTACCTTTCAAAACGTCATTTATATTTAATTACTGTTCCAACGTGTAACGCTGTGGGCGTTGGTTTAGACGATTCAAAAGTTATGATTTCCACTTGAAAGACTAAGAACGTCCAGGTTAAAGAATAAATTAAGAATCATTAACCGCCACGTATTGTAAACTCGTTTATAAAATGATGCACAACAAACAATTCTTCCTCTCATTAATTTTAGCGGATCTTATAGTAAGTGAAATTTTTTAACGTCAAACATTAATTTACTTTTTATCCATTCATTTTCAAATATGAAACGATAGTCTCTGTCTATTAAAACTTGTATATAATTACTCAATTCATCAATCATTCAATCAACCAATTAATCAAAGCGAATGCGGATTTTATCGACGAAAAAATTTACAAAAACAGACTGGCCTTATGCAAAATACCGTTCAATGATCGTTGAAGAGGTTTGTTGGTTTCAAAAGTAATCAATTCATAAATGTTTTGATTTATTAGCACTTGTTAGATTTTTTTATCTTTTAGGTAAATTGCAACCAAGAGAATCCTTTACTCCTTTCCCTTTGCCTACGCCGCAAAATGTCGCCATTACTCTCCAAAAAATTCCTGTCCAAGCTCACGATTCTGTCAGCGCTCTATTGGGAGCATGGGGCGAGTTGCTATTCCACGATCTTGCAAGTACTGGAAACCTGAAAGGACGTGACTGTTGCAAAGACAAAGGAAAATACAACCAAGAATGCTATCCGTTGATACAGAATAGAAACTGTAGAGAATATATGAGAACTTTACCATCCATGGATATGGAGAAGTGCCAGTTTGGTAAGATGTTATCAAAATCAATTTTAAACTGTCATGATAAACATTAATTCAATGATATTATCTTTTGATTCAATGATATTGTCTTATTAATGATTCTATCTTTTGGGAATTGTTGTTATTACCAATTTAATATGTCAACTCGCATATTTCATACTTTTGTCTAAATGATTTTGGCGTGTTAATACATTTTTTTTTCTTTTGTTTTTTTGGGTTTTTCTCCACGATCGAAAATAAAAAAAAGGTGAAAAATATCTGTTCTTATGTAAATAAAAAACAAAAACAAAACGGAGACAAATTTCTCAGTGATTCTTTTTCTGTAATAAATTTGCCTCACGAACAAATATTTAAAAAAATACAATTTTTTTTTAATAAATACAAACTTTTGAACGTTAACTGTAATATCTGTGACTTTTGTTTCAAAAATTCGTGCTTTACGTATCGATGTAACCATTTTTTTTCAGTTGGTATGGTTTTTCGTTGGTTTCATATCATTTCGCACAGGATCATCGTTTGATAATTATCAAACGACAAAAAAACAACTTTCCGGCTCTCGATATTCCGTCCTCATTCGAACAATTTTCTTCAGAATGATTCTTCTCTTATCGGGAACATATTTCCGAAGTATTAGAGTCTAAGAACTAATCAACGTTGTCTTCTCTCATGGCTAACGAAGACACAATGCATTTTTTTAGGTTTCGGAAAACCTGGGGACTTTCACACACGTTGACGCTTTGTTTGGGATAGTACTCGAGGTACCATTGCTCATCACCACTTACAATCAATTCTAGGAATGTGCAGTTCGGCCTGGCTGTTTTAATAAGTACCTTGCAACGCGAACAATTTCGTGATCCTCATTTAAAGCGTGAAGAACAAATCGAGTACAGACTTTCCGTTTGTTTAAATCCTTTGTCAACATTTCGTGAATCATATCTTTGGTGGTATTTAATTCCTCCGCTATCCATTTCACATTTGAATTCGCATCGTAGGCGATTATTTCACGCATTTTTTTTAACAATTTGTTGCGATTTTCGTTTTTTTGGCCAGTGGGTCGTCTTTCAAAGCATCCTGGATTCGCTTATCGAGCACACGTATACGGATCAACAATCATCACCATAAACTCTTTTCGTCAATTCAAATGTTTCTATAAAAGTTTTACTGAGCTTGAAACAAAATTTAATATTATATCTTTCTTCCATCGTATTTATGTGGCGAGGCACCAAAAAGTACTGTCACTTTAAGCGCTATAACTTGATAATCCATCCGCTAATCGATTTTAATTTATAGATGAGACATACAGCTTTTAGATTATGTATTGCTTCCAGAGATGGTGCTTGTAATTTTCTTTACATTTTAAAATTAGCCTTCCGACATACTCTGTACACACGCCATATTTCATGCAAAACAATTTCTATTTTTTTTAACGTTGCCAATGAAAAAACTTTTCAATTGGGTTCATAAATGGATAAGAAATTACTGACATTGTTAGGCTAAAATATTTTTGACTGTAGTTCTACTTCAGTAAGAATAACCTGAAAACTGACAATGGTTTCTTAAAGGTAAACGCAAAAAGATATACAGATAAGCAAAACTTAATATGTTATGATGTAATATTTAGTGAAAGACTGTAAAAAGTATTGGCTTGTTAATTCGAACTGAGTGAAAAGATAAATAAAACTCATTATCGTATAAAATTCATGGTAATATGTACTTTGATGGTTTATTATTTAATATCCCAACCCAAAAGGAAAGTGATTTGAATATTTCCACATCCACTGCTAGTCGATCAATAAGACAAATTTCATCATAAATAAACAGTTGCTTTCACTGCATCAGATTAATGAATGAAGTTAACGAAATTTATTATACGGAATTTAACAAAAATATTTATATAGGAAATGGGTGGTACTTCGAGGTCTCAAATCGAATTGATAGTTATCAGTTGTTCTGATTACGCAAGCTACTTCCGTTTCCGAAAGATTTTGTTAGAAATAACTAGCTAAATTTCAAATAGCAAGCCGATTTTAATCAGAAAGAAGCATTTAAACCTGTATTAGTGCCGAAACGTTTTTTTTTTCATCACCCATTTTAATTTCGGGAATAGCCAGAGTCGAATGGAGCCATCAGCCAGATCAACAACAAGATACTTTCCATATTTGTTTTTTTTTTGAGGTACTATGCCTGTTCTTGTCATGTGGTAGAAGCTTACGAAATGTCATACGCCGATGCATTAAAACATTGAAAAAGTGTTATGAAGATGAAGCTACCAAGTGTGGCAGTTGTTAATTCTTAATTGTTTAAAGAGATATTTCCGGAAACAAGGGTCGGTTCACAGTCTAATCTCTTATGTTATTTTGTTGTTACGACAGTACTTTTCAAAACGACATTGATGTTTACACGATCTCGAGTTCATAGTTTTTTCGTGTCCTAAACATGTCAAGTTTCGAGCCAAATAAAGACCATTGGTGGCACGTATTGCTTTTCTTGTTTAATCAAAAGAAAACAGCCAGTGAAAGCTGTCAAATACTTGTGGAAACTTACCGTGACAATGTTTCAACACAAGCTGCTTTAGTGCGACAATTCAAATTTACAATCAGATCGCGACTGGTGACAAAAATGAACATATTTTGAAAACCTAAAACGCAGAAAATCATGGGTTGACCCAGGACAACCATCAACTTCGACCACAAGACCGATCCATTGACCGAAAAGTGACCAAAATGGGTTGCAAGACATGGAAAAGTCTTTTTGGAAAAGGATTATGTCACAGTTGTTTGAAAGCAATCAGATACACCATGTCTGCACTTGGCTGAGAAATCTTGCCCTCTCCCGTACTCATCAGACTTGGCCCCTTCCGACTACCACTTTTTTCATCAATGTCTCATGCACTTTCCATGAAATACTTCAACAATTACGGAGATCAATTTTTCTATTGGAACCTTCAGTGTGAAACACTAAACTCGAAGAGATTTACCACTAAACACCAAATAATTTTTTTGAAACTTCTCGATGCACGTTTCTAAATTAAATTATTTCCTGATGATCCTAACATGGTTAGCGAAACGTGCGCCCAGACGTTTTAAAAAAGTGATTTGGTGTTTAGTGAGTGAGATGTCGAGAAATAGCCTGATGACTGGACCACCTCAAAAGATGTACGATTTTTCTGGAAGAGCATCCACAAATTACCAGAGAGATGCGAAAAATGTGTAGCTAACGATGGCGCATACCTTGAATAAACTTAAACAAATTAATCTTTTTTTTTTTAAGAAAAAAATAAGAATTATTAACCGCCACAGCTGATATATGCATGAACATATTTGTGAAAAACTTTAATAGAGAAAGAACTTTTAAATCTGATATGTTTTATTTTTCAGCTTACAGGAATCAAATGAATTTAGCTTCATCATTTTTGGACGGTTCTGCAATTTACGGGAATACTGATCAAGCAATCGAGAAACTCAGGACTTACGATGCGGGTCTGGTTAATGTATCAGCTTGTTCATCTTGCCAAGCCAACGCGCTCTATTCCGCTATTTTGCGGGAACATAACCGTATTGCCATAGCACTGGCCCAATTAAATCGCCATTGGACAGACGATATTATTTTTTACGAGAGCAAAAGGATTGTTACCGCTGAGATTCAACACATAAGTTACAACGAATTTCTTCCGACAGTTCTGGGTGAAGTATGTTTTCACCTCTTTATTAAATAATATTTATGTTTTAAGTATTGATTTGTTTAAAGGAAACTACGTCAAATTCTGAGTTAAAACTGCAAACACACGGAAGATACGCAAAGTATTCCAGTTCTAAGAAAGCTGGAATATATAACGAAGTTGCTATGGGAGCTCTACCAACTTTGTTGTCTATGCTACCGAACAGACTGGTAAATATTTAGATGTAATAATCCTTATTAGATTTACCAGAAAGCTTTGTGTATTTTCGCTCTTTCAAAATGGGATATCATTTTGTCTATTAGATCACTTAATATGTTGAAAATACTCAAACTTTTCAGCCTATTGGGAAACATAATTTATTATGGATAAAACTAGATCTGAATAGACACATTTTTTGTAGTTGAACGAAACTGCTCAGTCTTTTGCTGAAATGGTAGATATTCTTATCACCCTACCAGCACAAACACCAAGTATGCACATGATGGTACCAGTCCGATCAAACTGGGACACTTCAGCTCTCTTCCTCCACATGGGTAGAGATCACGGAATTCCAGGATACATTAGCTGGATTCAATACTGCAGCAACATCACTTACCCTACAAGACCAACATTCGAAGATTTCTCAGTTAACATCAAACCTGAATATGTTCAAATGTTAAAGAAACTTTACGGCAGTGCTGAAAACGTTGATCTTTTAGCCGGACTTTTGTTGGAAACTCCTCTTCCAGGAGCTGTGATCGGACCTACGTTGAATTGTCTGTTGAAGGAACAATTTTCTCTATTAAAAGAAACAGATAGGTTTTGGTACGAAAACGATTTACCTCCAAGTTCCCTTAGTGTTGAACAAATCAAAGAAATAAAGAAAATCAGCTTGGCAGGTAAAAAGAAAACAATCCAATATGCTTTGTTGGACGTTCGAGCCAAAAATTATTTTTTTAGGTTTGCTTTGTGCCAATACCGACGATTTAGATCGAATTCAACCCAAAGCTTTTGTTCAAGAAGATGTTTTCTTAAATACCAGGATATCGTGCGATCAATATTCTCTTCCAGATTTATCTGAATGGGCGGAAATGGACTATATGGCCGATTTAAGTGAGGATCTTCTTATGGAAGCTTTAGCTAAAGCCGAACAAGAATTATTAGCTAGAAGAAAAATGGAATATAAAGTTTATACCGAAAGTAAGATTGATTTAGTTAAGATATTTTATATATAACCGATACTTGGAAATTAATTTTAAAAACTGAGACTAATGTCTAAGTTTCCACTACATTTAAAAAACTGTATAACCAAATGAAATAATAGAATTAGTTAGCAAAGTACTTCTTAAAAATAAAGTTAATTTAATCATGAAACAAGACATTTTAGAACTATTTTTAATCAGTTTAACAATGGGGAACCCTTTAAGTCCTTTACCAGCTTCAATTTTTATGATTAACTTAGAAAAATGAGATAAAGCAACAACCAGTGTTTAAATCTGTAATTTATTGACACAGATATGTGGATGATATTTTAATGTGCTTCACAGGTATATATAAGTAAATCAATTTTTAACTTACCAGTTGTAGTGGTTAATAATTATTAAATTTTTCTTAAAAAGAACACGTTTAATATGGGAGAAAGGTAAAAAATGGTTTATTTAAAATATGCGCTATTGCTAGCTGCACATTTTCTTCGTCTTTCTGGTACGTTGTGAATGTTCTCCAAGAAAAACCGTACATCTTTTGTGGTAATCCAGTCATCAAGCCATTTTTTGACATCGATGAAAACATTAATGACGTTTTGATGAGGTACTGTCTTAGCAACAAAATGACATAAGATATTAGATTGTGAACCGACATTTGTTTCCAGCGCCATCTCTTAAAAAATCAAGAATTATTAACCGCTACACTTGGTAGTTTTTATATTTTCTCACTGTATATACACACATTTACTTCATATTTTCTTAGTATAAATTTCAACTCTGTAGTTTCGTATTTAAAAAAAGGTACTGTGTATCGAGACACTTGTTATACAATATTATAAATATAGTGGAAATTTAGTTTCAATTTTTTTATTTGAGATATTTTATAACAAATTTTTTAAATGTTTTCTAGTTGGTGGAGTGGATCCAAAATCGCCCCAAGGAATTGCAGCTTCTTTCAGTAAAGCTAACAAGAATGCTTTAAAATTAGCCAACACATCGCTTCTATTCGAATTTGCGTCAAATGAAATTGTCAATTCTTTATTGTAGGTTTGATATTAAATTCGGTAGAACACACTTTTAATATGGCTGCGCTGTTTCAGGCACAGAAGAAGACGACGTCAGATACTCGACAGTCAAGCTTTCGCCTCAGTTTTCAGGGACGATATTAGTGAAGGTCTCCAAAATGTTGATATTTCTTCTATTATTCCTCCGCATATATTTGATTTAAATTTGCAATGTGAAGATAACGGTGAATGCGATCCCAGCTCCCCGTACAGAAGTTACACTGGACACTGCAACAATTTAAAGCATCCCAAATATGGACAAAGCTTGACGACATTCATCAGACTGCTACCAAGTGCTTATGATGATGGTATTTAGCTGTCTTTTATTTGGTATTCTTTGTTTAAATTTTCATTTTTGAAGGTATTTCCAAGCCAAGGAGAACGGGAGTTACCGGCGTTCCATTACCAAATCCAAGATTAATCTCCAGAACAATCCATCCTGATATAAGCAATCTTCACAAGAGATACTCTCTGATGGTGATGCAGTTTGCCCAATTTTTGGATCACGATATTAGTTTCACTCCCATCCATAAAGGTTTTGACGAATCAATTCCCAGCTGTAGACCTTGCGATAGTGCTATGTAAGTTTGTTGTATGCATCAAGTACACAGTGTCGGAAAAATAACAACATTTATTAAATAAGAAAAACAATTAGATATTTTGTCAAAAAATTATTTCTTTTTATTCAAAATATATCTCTTCCGCGGATGAGTTTTGGAGGCAGGAAATAGTCACATGAATATAAATCAGGCGAATACGGAGGATGTTAAAACCCACAGACTTGTTGTATTTTTTGCTTAAAATTCATGAACAGCAACGGTCCTGTGAGACCAACAAAAAGATTATGCAACAAAAACTAAACAAAAACAAAACCGGCGCTCGATTTTCGGTCCATTATGCATTTTTCGTGTTTGTATCGGTGATAATATTAATATTCCAGAGCATGACCCAGTTCAACCAATAGATTAATACTATTATGGCACTATATATACTATGGTGGTTGAGAACAAATCTTTTAAAGAGAAAATCTTTTTATTTATATATTAATCGTTTATTATTTTTAGAACGGTGCATCCAGAATGCGATCCAATTCCCATTCCCCCTGGTGATAGCCACTATCCAGAATTTAACGTCACAACAGGCAAAGAAATTTGTTTGCCGTTCATGAGATCTTTACCTGGACAACAACACCTCGGACCCAGAGAACAAGTTAACCAGAATTCTGCTTATTTGGATGGATCTATGGTAGGTTTTTTGTCCGTTTTTCCGACATGTTACGTACGTTAACAAATAATTTAACTTTCGCAGATTTATGGATCGAATCATTGTACATTGTCAAAATTGAAAGGCGTTAATGGTAAAATGAATGTCACTCAACACCCGAGAGGGAAAGATCTGTTACCTAGAGATGACAAACAATCCGAATGCAGGTCAGATTCTGGATTATGCTTTATTGCCGGTGATGGACGAGCTTCCGAACAACCAGGATTATTGATGATACATACATTCTATATGAGAGAACACAATCGAGTTATGGAGGCTTTGCACCGAGTAAATCCTCATTGGGATCATGAGAATGTTTTTGAAGAATCAAGAAAAATTGTTGTTGCTGGTCTCCAGCACGTAACTTACAACGAATTTCTGCCAAGGATTTTAGGTTGGAACGCAGTCAATCTTTACGGTTTGAAGCTCCTTCCGCAAGGATATTATAAAGATTATAACCCTAGCTGCAACCCTTCGGTGTTTACTGAATTCGCATCAGCCGCTTATAGAATAGGACATTCATTGTTGAGACCGCACATTCCCAGGATGGATACCAATTATCAAATAGTGGAACCCCCATTGTTGCTAAGAGATTTCTTCTTTAACACCGATTATATGATGAACGTAAGGGAATATATTATTGAATGGGTGGCATAGTTGATTATATTTATGCTTTTTTAGGAAGGTCTGATAGACCAAATGGCCAGAGGCTTGGTATCGACTCCTATGGAGACTTTGGATCAGTTTATCACTGGAGAAGTGACAAATCATCTGTTTGAAGACAAGAAAATTCCATTTTCCGGCGTTGACTTGGTGGCCCTTAACATAAAACGAGCTAGAGATCACGGTGAGATCAAATTGGTTACTCCAAAGGCAGCTGCCAGACGAGATTTATTTCAGGTGTACCATCTTACAATAACTACAGGGCGTTGTGTAATTTGAAGCGGGCCACGTCGTTTGAAGACTTGGCTAGAGAGATACCTTTGGAGATTATACAGAGATTGAAGGCAATATATCCGACCGTAGACGATATCGATTTGTTCCCTGGGGGTATGAGCGAACGTCCGTTAAAAGGTGGAATAGTTGGGCCTACTTTTGGATGCATTATCGCTATTCAGTTCAGACAGTTAAGGAAATGTGATCGATTTTGGTGAGTTTTCTGGTTGGTGAGGTGTCAGTCCTCAAAATTGGGGTTTTGAAAAAAGAAATTGTCATAAATGGAAAGTAATTATGGTACCAGTAATTATAAGTTATATCAAATTGAAAATAAATTTATAAATCGAGTACCGATGATGCGCCGACAGTTTTTGAAAAAAACCGAGCACGTGTGGCGTCACAATGTTTATTTCTCCTCAACACTTTGAATATAAGTTAGTTTTATATTCAAAGCCTCAACATTACAGACAGCTGATACGAGTGTTTTAGTTTTTAATCAACTTATTCTTCTATTATCATCGGTATATTGATAAATTTGTTGAAAGGTAACTCTACTCAGTAAGCTTTACTCAGAACTTTATGTTCTAGACATACACGCCCTTTCACCGTGCAAATATAATTTTTGTCGTTAAATTGAACATAACCTATAACCTTGTCACCGTAACTTTCATGTGACATCCTACAATTTACATTCCTAATTATTGTTAATATATATATATATATATATATATATATATATATATATATATATATATATATATATATATATATATATATATATATATATATATATATATATATATATATATATATATATATATATATATATATATATATATATATATATATATATATATATATATATATATATATATATATATATATATATATATATATATATATATATATCACGGATGGAAAAATATGTATTGGGTTTTTTCCGGGAGTACATCCGGTTGTCGAGTTGGTCCCTGTCGGGAGCTTGCAGATGTTTTGCCAAAATCTCATTTGGCATCTTCGGTGCTTACTGTCGCGAGGTTCGTGACAGTCACGAATGGTATTATCAGAATTGGCCTTTATGAACCCTTTGCCTCACATTATTGAATTAAGTTTGCAACCAACAATATTTTTTTGCACTAAATCTCAATAATTTTGACAGTATATACACCTCAATTTTTCTAGGAACCTTCGGTTTGAAACACTTTACTCAAAGAGATTTACCACTAAACACCAAATCACTATTTTTAAAGCTCTCGATGAAATGCAAGATTGCAAAAAATATTTCAAATAAAACTCAAAATATGCTAAACATTTCTAAGATTGTCAAGCGTCTACGAGAGGATTGTTTTTATTTAAAAGCTGATAAGGGAAATAAGGTTGTAGTAATGGACAGATCTGATTACTTTGAACGCATTGAAATGAGTGCCAAGATTGTATGATCTACCAAACATTCACAAACCAGGAAAATTAATGAGGCTAATTGTATCAGCCATTGATTCTCCATACAACACTATACAATTTGGCAAAATGGTTAACAAACGAATTTGAAAATCTACCAAACTAATTACCTTTATGTTCTGTGATAAACTCACCAAAATTCATAGCTAAAGTCAGAAACGTACATCTACAAGAAGGTGAGGTCTTGGTTTCCTTTGACATATCATCGTTGTTTCCGAGTGTTCCGATTCCACATACTTTGTTTGGTGCCCAATTAACATGAGGGCTAGGCAAAATTTTGAAAAAAGTGGACATTAAAGTTGTGTACAAATCAAATATTAAATTAAGAGAAGTCCTGGGTAATCCAAAAGATAAAGCGCATCCACATGAAAAGTCGGGGATTTACGAAATTAACTGTCAAGATTGTGATCGAAGGTATATTGACCAAACAAATTGATGCATATTAACGAGATATAAAAAACACATTGCCCACATTAGATATGGAAGAAATGAAAAATCTTGTGCTGCCGAGCATGAAATCGAATATGACCACTACATAGACATTAGCAATTTAAGACCCGTTAAAAGTGTAAATAACCTTAGGGCTTTCAAATAGAAAAATACAAGAAAATCATGAACCGGGATAAAGGACTTATTCCGTTCAGTCAAATTTTTCAATTATTAACATAAGGGTCAGTAAACTTCACAGTTCATTTTTTTCTTTCTTTTGTTCTCTTGTTTTCCCTTTTTGCTTTTTTCTTTCTTTCTTTAAAAAAGTGATTCAATATTTAGTGGCACATCTCTTTGAGTTTAGTATATAAACAGGTAAAAACCGTTGACGCTACTTGTGTGAACATCTACCGTGAAAACATTTTATTATAACGACGTCACAAACATGGCAGCTAATCGCTGTCTTTCGTAGTCACGTGATTTTATATTACATTTGAATTCATTTATAATTAATTATTTTTTAAAAGTTATTGGCATCGATTATCGATATTATTTATGATAAAGTTAAAAAAAAAGTAAAAAAAGTCGTTAATTATTTTCTATTCAAAAACCCAATTCTAGAACTGGTTTAATGAAATTAGAATAGTAAATAGCATATAACATTTATATGGTTCACTTTTCTAGGTACGAAAATGAAGATCCATTGGTTAGGTTTACTGAGGCACAATTAGCCGAAATCAGAAAAGTAAGTTTGGCAAAATTACTGTGTGAAAATACGGATGCCTATAGTGACATGCAACGAGCTGTATTTGATTTGCCATCAAACTTTTTAAATCCACGGTAAGTTATCGAGAACAACTAAAGGGTAATTTTTTAGAGTGTCCGAATTTCCGATAAAAGTCGCTGTCAAATAAACGTTGAGTTTGCGCGCGTCAGAGCAACGCTTGCTAATTGTCTAAATTTATTATCAAAATCAATGTGTGTCAAACTTATAAAGGACTTCGTGAATTTTATGGTGCAAAAATTGCCCAAACGAGCGATGTATTCGCCGAATTATCGAAAATTCCGAACATATTTCTTGCTGCTCGATATTAAAACAAAAAAACAAAAAAATGTGGATTCCGAAGAAAATATCGCCGCTGTTGCTGGTAGTGTTGATGAAGATCCAAATTTATCAATTCGTCGCCGTGCGCAGGAAATTGAACTTTGTTATTCGACTACGTAGATTATTTAATTCCGATTTTGAATGGTATTGATCTAGAGGATATATAGTTCCAGCAGAACGGCTCCACATGTTATGCAACCCACGCAACAATACAGTTATTGAGAGAACAATTCGGTGAGAAAATTATTTCAAACAACGGACCTGTTAATTGGCCATCAATGATTTGTGATTTAATGCCTTTATCTCAATTTAATTTTAATCCGATTGCTTGAAAAAGTGGTCAGAAACTGGATTTACCGAAAGAGCTTTGTCGGAAGTAGCCACCGGGGGCATTTCATAGTTTCTAAGCACCTTTTCTGGTTTGTGTTCTATTTGAATTTAAAGTTCGGACGCACTACAAAAATCACCCTATACATGCCATATAATTTTTGTTAAGTTTCAAGAGAAGCGTAAAACATATTTGTGTGAGATAATGAGACTTACTTTTCTTGCATTTTACTTTTTTATTTGCATGTTTATTTTTTCATTTGCACATTATTTACACACATGTTTATACAGCATCTTGATGCCTTTGACGTTGCCCTTAGCCATGTTGCTAATTTAAAATAAGTCACAGAATCAAAATATTAAGTTCTAACCTTAATTCTCGACCCCTGCATTTCATCGACTACAGAAACTATACTAATCAGAATTCTTCCCCCCGTATAGATATTTTAAAGCGTAATCTTTCATTTTCAAAATGAGGTATAATATATGAACTTACTGCGAATATAGCCATAAATATCAATTGTAGATTCAACCATTTGAATATGCAAAAGCAATATTTTAGGCCCTCTCTTCTTTTTAATGTTCAACTGAAAAATAAATGTTGTAGCAGATCTGGACAAGATTTATGAGGATTTGTGGGATAATACTGTTTCGCTCAGTACTTGTAAGAAGTGGTTCCGGCCATTTAAAAATTACAGAACGACCGAGATAACCATTAAATCTACAGGTTGAAGAATTGAAAACACTATTGGAAGCATATCCGTCGAATACTGCTAGAGCTCCAACAGAAAATTGGAGTAACACCGCATGTCATTTCTAAAGGTTTACTCAAGCTAAGAAGAGCTCAAAAGGAGTGTCGTCGGTTCCCCTATAAACTCACAGCTGATAATAATAATGGACGCTTTGATGTTGTGTAATTGCTCCCTATACTTAATAAAATGCACTTCGTGCGTAAGGCTCTGACCTGTGACGAAAAGTAAATTCTTTACGACAGTGACGGCTGGTATATAGAAGCTGCAGTGCTGCAGACAGCCCCTGCAGACCCTCCAACATTTTTTTATATAAAATGACATATATTTCGTGACAATTTAATTGTAGGGATTTTTTACTTGCTTACTAAATCTGGTAAATTTATATCTTTTATTTTCAATTTTGATTTGTTTAATGTATTTTATAAATCGTATTGCTGCTATACAGAACCTCCATATATCAAACTCACAAACCGCCACTGCTTTACGATAATTCAAAGAGGCGAAAAGCGTGGTCTACTCCTAATGTGCTATCAACCAGAGCGGTAAATACGCAAGTAGTCTCACAAGTACCCTACCTGATGTATAGATGGGGGTTGTTTGAAAAATATGACTATAGAAGAAAGTATCAAATATTAAGTTTGAAGTTTGACGAGGTTACGTTATTTAGTATTTGTTTGGCAGCCATTAATAGTGAATGCTCTCAGTGAATTTGTAAACATTGAAACAATTGGTCATCTTTATGCGATACAATACTTTTAATTGAAAGGTCTCAGTCCAACCGATATCAAAGCGGAGCTAAATTCTACTCTACATTCGTTTACAACAGTAAAATATTGGGTGGCAGAGTTTAAACGAGGCCGTACGAGTTGTACAGAAAGAGTACAGAAAGATAGCGGGGACAATCGCGAATGGAGGATGAGGTGGAGGAGGAGGAGAAGGAGGCATTCCCATATATTTAAATATATTTTATGTAATATATTTATTCCATATATTTACTACTAATCACTATCCCAAAACCAAATACCCACGTCAAAATAGGGAGCTGAGTTGGGAGATTCAGTCGCACCCAATGTATTCTGCAGACTTGGCCCCTTCGGATGTTCATCTCATCCGATCCTTGCAATCACGTAATTGATAGCCGTTTCAGAACTTTTGCGAAAGTTGAAAAAAACCTCACTGAAACCATCAAGTCTTTTTCGATCTGAGGTTTGATAGTTGCTTGAAAGGTGGCAAAATTATATATAGATAGTGAGGAGATTATTTCGAACATTAAGCTTGTATTACTTTTTTCATTAATAAATGTGAAGGTTAGTAAAAAAATGTCAATAATTAGTTTGGGGAATGTGGATCATACTCAAGACTAATTATTTTCGTTTTGGTTATAACGCTTTAAAAAACGGCTTTGTTGTGTCATTAATTTAATCATGCAATCTTCGTAAGAATCGCTATATATTTCATGAACATTTCAAATAGCTTTCTGTAAGGATGGCTTCTGCAAAGATATACAGAAAGTTTACGCTCATGGAAAACGGTGTGCAAAAAGTTTCAGCTTTCGAAACTCGCAAGAAATAGTTTTATTAATGGATTTTTGCCCAAACTCGGGCAAGGTTACTGCTTATCAGGTTACTGCTTATTACTATTTTATCCTACAACATAAAAAAAACAAAACAATCCAATATACTCACAAAAAATAATTGAACTAAATTTTGAAAAAATTCGGTTATAGAGATATTCATAAATTAAGTGAGGACGCACGCCATTGCATGAAACGATTTATTCACTTATCTTTTTTAACAAGTCCGGTCTCTAGTAATAATGCCACATATTTTACAGAGTGCCATGTAATTCATTGCCATCCATTGATTATAATGCTTGGAGAGATACCAGTTCGAGACATGGATGTACTCTTGGAGGACGACATGTTCGGATTGGAGAAAGTGTCTTTCCCAGTCCTTGTACCAGTTGCATCTGTACAGCAGAAGGAGTAAGTAAACCGGTCCTTTCACTACGAACAAAGTAATTATTTAAGTAAACTAAAGTAATTATAATTATTAATTAAAAGTAATTATTAATTAAAGTAGAATATTCAAAAAATTTTGAATGCTTTGAAAAGACAATTTTTTTTTTCTATTCCAAGTTTTGAATTCAATAATGATTTTGTGCTTTAAAACTACTTTACAAAATGAATAATTTTCATACAAAAGATCGTGGTGATGTTGAAAATTCACTCTAATATTACTTTTTCTTTTGCACATCGGTATCATGATGTTTTTCGTTTTTGCGAGGAAAACATTTACTGTTTTAATTAACCAGTTTTAGTAAGATTTCGATAACTTTCGGCATAATGAAAAATAATTTCTTTGAAGAGATTCGTGAATTTTTTAATTAAATTAGCTTTTTCAATTTTAAATCACCCAAAATTGTTTTTATCAATTATAAAAGACGCTATAATTTCTAACTTCGCAAGTAAAGTGATGTGAAACTTCTGTCAGTTGTCTTAACTTGAAGTTGTGTGGAGTTGTTTTCCTTTTTAGCTAAGTTCTATTTTGAAAATAGCCAGAAGTGACTGGGAGCCAAATCAGGCAAATATGAGGGATAATCATATATTAAAATACCTTTGTTAATCAGGAAATATTGTTGGATTAGAATAGTTCGATTCTCCCGGCAGACACAAAACTATCATGTCGAATTTCGAAAAGAATTGAAGTTGAATTATCTTGGAATTGAGTTATCTTGGAATAAATCTTCAAAAAATACTGATACGATTTATGTCATTATAAACGAACAGGAGTTGCTAGCGGTTCGAAATTGGTTCGAAATTTCTAGTGGTGAAAGTTTAAATTTGTTATTATATAATGCATACATTCAATGAAACATTAAGCTGCTGGTTACGTGAAGTTCAATTATTCCCCTTTCTCACTGAATAGACTGCGTTTGGCAGAACTGCATTTATTAATTGCAAATCAAGACACATTTTTTAAGAATTGTTACGTTTTATAATAATCTCATTTTCTTTCAATCCTATTTACATTTTATATTTAATGTTATAACGTAAACATATTTATGTAGCAATTTGTTTTAATACTTTTGAGTAACAGTTATTCCGGGCCGCGGTGTGTGGTTGAAACAACAATTTTAAAGTTGCCAATGCGGGTTATTGACTTGTAACTGTAACAATTACAATCAAATAATAATGCTCTAGTATTTGACCTTTCCCAACTGTGGCAAAACAAACGATTACCTCAGCAGTGATTACGAAAATAAATAAAATGTTTCTTACTCGATCGGTTGTGTAGTAAACATTTTTTTCAATGCCAAGGCTTTAGAATTTTGAATAATTTTAACTCCAGTCGAACTTAATGTTTATTTAATGATCGCCCAAAAACATCTTTTTTGCCTTTTGCTGAAACATAATTATTAAATATTTGCGATTTCTTAAGGTTAAAATTTAGAATTCCTTGTCGGGTATGTGGAATTCAAACAAACAACTAATTTAGCATATTGAAACCGGATTCTTAAAAAAAATTGGCGACCTTAGACCAAACCCAAAATATTTCATGTACAAATGACTTTTATTCAACGTAAAATCTAATGAATATCCTGAAGTTATGCTTGCGAAGTTTTCAGCAGGAAAATTGGGCACGTACTGTTTGAGCCGCAACTTTCTTGGTGCACTACTAAACGGAATAGATATGTAACTGTATAATAAAAGACTATTTAGTCAAAATTTCGGAACGGAAATTCAGAAACCAGAACAATTCAAAAGATGTCTAAGCCTTATCACTTCGTATAGTCATGAATTTGATCCAGTAGCTGTTTTCGTTAATTTCTATTTTCTATTTTTTAATAACTTTTGTTTTCGTATTTAATTTTTCGTGACGAATCTGTGTATTGATGCAGATCCAACATTAAAAGGCCTTTTATATTTTGGTGGTTAGTCGGACTGTTCAGTGAGTTTACTTTATATCGGAACGCAGCAATAGAGTAAGCATTAGATAACAAGGATTTTTTTCAGTAGTGCTTCAAATTCTTTATCCTCCTTTTTTTCGGCTGCACAAAACGTTCTGCATTAATTCAGTCATAGTTTAAATTTCAAAATTGCTGGAACTAATTCTTACATGCCCATAACCGCATAACTTATGCCTTGAGCTATCCCAGCATTTTCTTTTCAGCGTTCCAAATGTTGTTTGTCGAACGACATCGCGTTTACAATGTGATTTTTCAGGCAATATTCACAATAATGTAATGTAATGCAATAAGCTTATATATTATATTTCGTTCCGAAGCTGAAATCGGAGCATTAAAATTATCTGATTCCAAGAGGTTTTGCAGTCGATAAAACGCAGGGTTCGAGAATTGCATGGAGGATCTAATAAATGAGAAATAAAATCGGCCTCATTCATTTGGAACATGTCTTAAATATATGTTAAATTGGTTAAAAATGTGTTACAACTTACATAAAATTATATAAATTTTTTATTAATTTTATGTTTTATAACATAAAATATATACAACTTATATATATATATGAATATATATATATATATATATGATTAATTAGCTTAGTATCGTATTTAAGATCACTAACTACTGGACAAAGTATCGTCATTGTTTTTTTCTCGAAACGACTAACCATGTATGACTTTCTGCTACTAAAATTAAAAAGTTTTCCGTATTCTCCTCCCATAGAAGGATTTCGTTATAAGAACGTGTCTCATGACTTTCGTATTAATAAAATTTATTAACAACATTCGGAGATGTTAATTAAAAACGAGTACATTTTAGTTTCATCATTAAAATAAAAAGTGTTATCTTTTGTGCTGTTATTTTATTTTCTTCGTATCGTATGCAAAAATACATGAATATTTATATATCATAGTCAATATTTGAATTATTATAAATAAAAAAGTTGGTTTCGTTTCCATATATATTTTGTTACTAATATATACTAGTGACAGATCAGCACTTGAAAGCACTCGAAATCAACAAACATCATCGCTCATTAAAACTATATATTTTTTATTTAAAATGTGAAGAAAAACCGATACTCTGTTCATTGAAAACATCAATTCAAATTTTTAATAGCTTTTAATGAGATGATTTATGCACTCTGAAGGATTGAAACTCAATTAACTTACACTGGTTTTATGGAAATTTTTTTTTTTGTAAATTTAACCAATTCATCATGTGAAAGAAAAAAGTTTTTTACAAAGTCAAAAACCTAAGGGTTTCCGCGGAAAAAAATTGTAAATTTATATAAGAATTTTCATTTTAAGCAAATATGTGTAAAAGCATATTTGGAAAATAATAAAGGGTTATTAATTAAAAGAATCAACTATAAATAAACTAATGAACATTAGCAAAATCTATTTTTTGAAAATTAAAAATCAGCCATAAGCCAAACAATCAAGGTGGCAACATAATATCGTAGTTTCAATAGAATTGCTTAATAGAGATGATTATGTAGTGTTTACCAACAAAAATGATTTCAGTGTGTGCGTATTTAAATTCCATTAAAAACCCACGTTTTTGCATGCTAATAAAGGGTGTCAGAATGCTTTCGTTTTTGTTACTTAAAAAATAAAACATCCCAATTAATTCAGACTTATTTAATTGGTTTTGTTGCTAAAAGTTTTTGAATTTTTATTTATGAAAAAAAAATTGTAGGGGTGGAAATGTAAATCTTTGCGAATAATGTGATTAATAGTGAATCTGTGCATATTTAGAGAAGCGGCCTGGTGTCATAGAGACTGTCGTAGATCGTCTCTAACAGTACTTTTCCGCTGCAATCGTTTCGCCCAGGTTCAGGAACGAGTGATGAATCAGATCGGCCACAGATCACCACGGCCTTATTTTGGTGCATTTTTGATTTTGGAAAGTATTGTGAAGGTTTGTCGCGCTCCAACCACTGGATTGTCACCGATTGTCATATATAATCCACTTTTCATGGCACGTCACAATCCGAGAAAAGAATCTTTTTAGTGGTCAAAAAAAGGACAGACGACACATTAAAACAACGATTTTTTTTATTTTTATTCAATTCGTGCGGCACTCATTTATAGGCCTATTTTATGACTACAATTTCCTGCATATGGTTAGAAATCATCACATGCATTATACCTATTTCAGAGGCAAACTCCCGAACAGATTGACTTCGACTGAGGCATCCGATGGCCGGCCACTACGCTAATAATCTTCAAGACTCTATCACCGTTACGAAATAATATTTTAAACCACCATTGCGCAATACGCCCGTTAGTGGTTTCTTGGCCAAATGCATCACAGATATGGCAAGCTGTTTCAACAACTTTTCGGTCTAGTTGTGCGAAGAAAATTGTGCGAATTTGCTTTGTGCCCCAAACAACTCGCTTTAAACTGATTTATAAAGTCAAAGCAATTTAACGCATATTTATTTGAAAATTCAGCATTTAAAATTTGAACAATTAATTGAACTTAATATATTGTTTCACAAATTTTAATATTGGATATCGATACATTTCGTTCAAAGTTCTCTACATTGTCAAAATTAAGAAAGTTCTTGCAATGTGGCGATAACTCATCGATGTTTACATAGGCACTAGTTATCCCAAAGATAATGTGAATAAACCAATGATACTAAAGACAAAAATTATGACAAATCGTAAGGGATGAGTTTGTGTGATATCCAAGAGGAATATGTTTCCTGAGTTATATTTCACACATAATTAACTAATTACATTAATAACATAATTAAATAATTAAAAAATTTATTAACTAATAAAATAACACATAATTAACTAAAAATAAACTTAATTAATTTTAAATTAACTAATTAAAAATTGTCCATTAGGTATCATGTTGTATTATTTTTAGGGTAGCTGTGCTTCACTGAAAGTGAACGACTGTAATCAACTCTTGCGAGAATGGTCCCGAGAAGCCATTTTGCAGGACGAAGTTTGCACTGCACAGTGTGGCTTTTTGTTGAGAGGTGGCGGTAGCGGAGACGTATTTGGCCTAGTACCACCACCGCCAAGAACTATTCGGAACCGAAACATCAACAGATCGCCGAGGTTTCCATCACAGAGCTCTTTTGATTTTACCGACTTCAAATTCCCCGATCTTTCTTCTTTCATTTCGAAATAAAGATAATGATATTATTTGGTTAGAGATGTGCATTTTGAACTTATTTCAGTGTTGATTTTGAGCATACTTTATAAAAGTTAGTTTGATTGTGGTCGTTTAAGCACATCATTTGAAAGAGCAAATTTAACAAGATTACAGAGATTACAATAACTGTTTTGCAACGAGAGCTCGTTAATCCCTTGTATACCTATTAAATTATATATTCTAGTCCTTTTAATTTTTCAATAGGTGTTTTACAAAATAATTAGATAAAACAAACTTAGTGACGAACTGAAGATCTCTTATTTATTACGTAGTTGGTCACTATATTAATATTATAATAGTGTATATTTTTGTAATTGTATTTGTTACTGTGTAAATATATGATACTGTTAATATATTTACTTTTTTAGTTTTGACATACACTGCCAAACTATTTGTTTTACGGTTGACTTTGTAATATTTTTGTTTTTGACAATAAAAATATATGTATGTATGTAATAAAAAATATTTGTTACCAAACAGGCTTTTTAATACTTTATAACCACTACATAACGGACGATTTTCAAGTGTGTTCGAACTTCCAATAAGGGTCGCTGTCAAATGAACTATGAGTTTGCGCTCCTCTAGTGTCAAAATTATTCAGTATAGTATGGCAAATCATTATCGAATATTTGATATCAGAGCAACGCTTGCAAATGGTGCGCCAAATTTATGGAGCACTTTGTGAATTTTATAGTGCACATAATCGCCCAACCGAGCGATGTATTCGCCGTATTATTGACAAAGTCCGAACGCATCTCGTGCTGCTCGATATTAAAACATAAACAAGATAAAAATAGTACGCACCGAAGAAAATATCGCCGCTATTGTTGGCGGTGTTGATTAAGATCCGAATTTATCAATTCGTCGCCATTGGCAGAAAGATTGGCTTTGTTATTCCACTAAAGCGGAAAATATTGTGTAAAAATCTTGGTGTGGTGCCTTACAAAATCCAACTCTCCAAGAATAGATCCAGCTTACCTAAGCGGTGCGGACTGATATGCCACTTTCCCCGTCCGCTTCGCAAATCTAACGAGCGCCCATATTGCGCATTTAATTTTACTGATTTTTACGTTTTTGTTATTTCTCTCTTTCTTACCCTGAGAAATGAAATATTAAAACAATGTGAGAAGTGAAGTATTTATGCATACGAGAATATATAAACAAAGGAAAATCTGTAAATGTTTTGTTACACCCTAGTAGAAAATTGCTAATCTTGGACATCATCTATAGGGACCTTTCAAGATGTTTAAATTAAGATCAAAACAAGAGGAGTAAAAATAACTTCAACATTTTTTTAATTTCAAGTATTTGTCGAATACTGTGTAAAAACCTTTACAAGTCCAACAAAAATCAGAATAAATTAAAAATGTTCTTAAAACGTAACGCATCCCTTAATACGATGAAATTATATTATCATGTTTAACATGATATCCAGATAATGATGTGCCAAGTTGTTTCTCTTCAAAATAACTCTTCTTACATAGTATGTCGGAAACATAACGGAACGTTTTAAATTCAAAGAAAACTACTAGCACCATCTATTGTAACAATATATAATATGAAAGCTGAGTATTTCCTCTATAAAACGAGACTGCCTTCATTAGAATCGATCAACGGATTGCCAAGTTATAACGCTTAAAGTAACAGTACCTCGTCACAAAAACACGATGGAACAAAGAGCTGATATTAAATTTTGTTTCAAGCTGGAAATTTTTTTTTTGAATTTATGAAAAAGATGGTGACGACTCAAAACCAGGCCGGTCAAAAAACAAAAATCGCGATTAGTTGGTGGAAAAAGTGCGTGAATTGACCACATACGATACGACTTCGACTGAGAGTGGTGTAACGGAGGTACTAAATATGACCAAAGGCTTGATTTACGAAATTTTGACAAAATTGTGCCCAGCCAAACGAACGTTATATAAGAGTCTTACACAAGTACAAGAAGCTGTGAGGAGGATCATCGAGGCGATTTCGAAAAACGTCACAAAAAATCTAAGCCAACATTGGTTGAACCTGACCAGCGGTGTATTGATGCGGAAGGAATGTACTGTGAATAAAAATATATAATTTTGGCAAAATAACTAATTGTTTTTTTTTTTAATTAAAAACTTCCGTTACTTTCCCGACATACTGTGTATTACGGATTAAATACGAAATGATTTATATTTCAATTTTCTGCTCTTTTTACTCAACTTACGCAAAAATCTGCAGAAAGTCAGGTGAGCTAACGGCATAAACGATATAGAAAGCTGATATTCATCAAACAAAGGTCATGCTATTAATTTGCTGGAATTATAAGGAAATTGTTTATTTTGATCTTTTACAAGAAACCAATCGGACAATTCTAATAAGTACTTAAGTGAGATAGCATATACTTGATAGAAATTCATTTTAAATAAATGAACTTGAAATTCCAGAAGTGACGATGGAATAATATAGCATTAAAAAAATCGACGCACACTATTTATTTATAATATTCAGGACAAACATAAATCTCAAGATGATTAATCAACTGGTTTACACAAGAATTGGCACTAAATGCTAAACTTTTTTTTGTTTCTTGTTCTGTGTGTGTACTACGGCGATGAAATAGTGTCAAGAAAAAGATGTGGTCAAAGACTTTATAATGATAGTAGAATTAGTTGAAGATGAAACTCGTTCAAGACGACCTTACATGTCAACCATTGAAGAAAACCTAACCAAAAATCGAGAATCTAGTACTGAGTAATCGCCGGTTAAGTATTATATAGATACATTAGATGCTATCGGAAGATTTGTGGCGAAACAATTCATGGTTTCGAATCACAACCATGCACTATTACACACACCACTAATTATTCGATAATTTTTTCAAATACAGTTCATAAAATTCGTCATATTGACCAGATAGGGCACTTTGTGACTTTTTTTATTCCGTCGAAGTGGTTTATTTACACCGCATGGATCCAAGAAATTTCGCTGGTCAGTTTTAGTCTAATTATAAAAACTGTTTTGAAAATTGGAATTAACGATTGGAATAAGGGTATTGTAGTGAAAAGGGAGAACATATGTAAGATAAATAGACACAAGATAAATTTGGATGAATAAATAAATGTAATAGATTGTTTTTGTTTAAAAGGCCACTTTACTTTTGGTAAAGTGTAAGTTATATAAATGGTTTTCAGATATCAATAGGAGTATTTCGAAAGATCTTTAGAATCGAATTATGTTTGTACAGCAGGGGAATCATGCCGAAGGAAACTGAATAGTGTTGCATGTCAATGTACTTAATGAAAATATAATGCTATTTTGACAATTTTTGTTATATTTATTGCTGTCGATGGAATTTACACGATGAACCTGATTAATTTTCATATCTAAAGGGGTATTTTTAAATAAGGCCCGGATAGGCGGGTTAAAGTGAATGATGGGCCACGCCCTGGCCGACCTTCTTTGATTTCTGAAGTTTTGGTTCGTCCTTTGGACAACAAAATTCGAGAAAATCGACGATTCACGATTTCAAAGTTATCAATTGAATTGCCACATGTTTCAAGGTTAGTTTTATACACCATTGTTTCGGAGAACTAAATTATTGAAAATTGTGTTCTCAGTGGATTCCAAAACTGCTTTCTGACGATCACAAAACACGATACAATCAGATGAATTGTTAGATCACATCGTTACAGGAGATGAGACTTGGATATCTCACATGACTCCTGAGTCCAAGCAACAGTCAATGGAACGGCGACTCACATCATCGCCAACCAGAGTGAAGGCCAAACAGACAATTTCATCACGTAAGATTATGGCAACTGTCTTTTGGGACAGGAAAGGAATTGCGTTTGTGGATTTTCTGCCGAGAGGCGCAACAATTAATTCTGATGCTTATTGTGTTACCTCGAGAAAATCCCGGCGTGCCATACAAAATAAGCGGCGTGGCCTAATGTCTTTCAGTGTGATATTGCTCTTATAAGGGCACATGTGTCGGCACAAACACAAGGCCTAATCAGGTTTTTTGGATGGGAAGAACTGGATTATCCACTTTACAGTCTAGACCTTGCACCCTGTGAGTTTCAGTTATTTTAGTACTTAAAGAAGTCCTTGGTGGTCAACGGTTCAACGACGACGAAGAAGTTAAAACTGCAAAAACGATGGATTGGGCTTTTTCACAGGTGGCACATTTCTTTGATGTGGGAATTCAAAAACTTGTTGAGCGGTATGACAACTGTTTGAATAACAATGGAAATGATGTAGAAAAGGAGATAATAGTATGAAGAATATGGGAAAAAAACTGTTTTAATAAAATTTACAGTATTTTTCTTCTTACTGACAAACGGACCTTATTTAAAAAATATACCTCATAGTTCTGGAAGATGTATTGCTTCGAGGGATTTTCCTTATTGGATCATTCAGTTCGCCGTGGAATGTCTAAAATTCATGGTATATTTTATTGCAAAGAAAGAAATGCATCTAAAAGCAAGATTATACGGGATTTCTTGACTTAAAAAAAACATCGTGGTGCAAAGCAACAAATTTTCAATCACGGTTTTGCAAGTGGTTTTTTAAAATGAGTACCAGGATGCTTCAAAAATTTTTTACGATCGCCTCCAACATCCTATTGACGCATAAAAGACGGATTTTGAATAAGAAATAATGCAAACTATAAAATAAATAACCTGTTTTATTTCATCTTTCATTACTTACTTTGTTCTTTGGACAGACTGTAAATTATTCAGGATCTTCGAAGACAAAAAAGTCTTAACTATTTACTAAAAAAAATGATATGTGAAACGAAACGGACATTCCTTCGTAGCTAAAACTAACGTTCATGTATTGTTGGCTGGGTCGAAACTCCCCTCTTCTACTACATTTAACACCCACCACATTCAGGGTCATCGAAGAGGAGAAAAAATAATAAAAACAAGTTTCACTGATCTCGTGATGTTTTGTTATTATCATATCCGCCATCGGGAATCCGGTTCGCAGCGTCTTCCTAAAACATTACCGATTCACCACATGTCTTATGATTTTTATAACATATTGCCATCTCGAAGGGCAACGATACGATTTACATTACAATAATGATCGGTCTATAGAGAAAGATGATTTTTAGTCTCATGTGATTTCGAAATGAATGTCGTTTGTAAATTCGTAACAGATCTTTATTAACATATATTAACGGTTTTTTCAAATTTAGAATTTTATGTTTACGTATATGCACTCATATACGACTGCAATAAAAAAAAGTTGTTTTGTGTATTAAAAATTCACGCGCTTTACTTGTCGATATAACCGTTTTTTTTTAATCGGTACGACTGTCCTTGACATCTAACAAAAGTTTCATAAGATTTCGTTGTTTCGATGATTTTTGTCGAAATGTATGGTATCAAGCAAATAATTTGTGTATAATTTTGTCTGACAGAAACAGGAAAACAGGCTTTATATTAGCGAGGAAACACTGAAAGTATTTTTGCGGCAAGGCAAAACAGAGCAACAATCAGCAAAAAGTACACTGAAAACGATTTACAGTATCCGGCGTATTCTCAAAATTTGAACACCCCTTTGTATTATCTTCTCTTCTGATCTCTGCAACCTTATTTAAATGGTAGCGGCTTTATAACATCAAAATAATCATGTTTTTTTTCGATTTGGGATTCGACAGTTGAAGGTGATGAAAATGAGATAGATTACTTCCAAGATTAAGTTCGTATCAATTTTTTAACAAATAAATGCTAAAGGTAGCAAAAAAAGCCAAACATTACATTAAGGTCCTAATATATGCCCTGTTTGTGGCATGGCGAAAAAAAAATGATATCAATTTTTAAAAATTATTAAAATTGGTAAAATAATAATGCGAATCATTCTAATGATCCTTTCGAGAACTTCTTGACTAGACATCCCGAAGACATAATCAATATATAAGACATCAGTCGATCGAAATGCCAGTGTTTGTCAAAAATTCCTAGAGACAACCGCATGGACCTAGTGCTAATCCAGAAAACTTACTTAATAGACAAAAACCAAACGCGGTCTAGAACTCAGATTTCTGAATGCGACATCATGGACATAAGCCATCATCACACATATGGAATAATATGATATGTCATAACTGACATGGGAAATGTTAACTTGATTTCCACCTTCATTCAGGATGACATGAATGTGAATCATATGAATGTGATAAACATATAAATAATGTCTGAATGATTGTGGCGTGTTCATATATTTTTTTCCTTTATTTAGATTTTTCGCCACTATCTAAAACTGAAAAAATATCAGAAATACCTGTTCTTTAAATAAGATTCTGTTCTTTAAATAATCTGATATTTTTTGAGTTTTAGATAGTGGCGAAAACCCCAAATAAAGGAAAAAAAACATATATAAATCCCATACTTCTACTTAACCACCGCAGGCATCTTCAATAGACATCATACTAGTTGGAAATATAGAGATAAAGACTTCAAGGGAGAGGCGCTTGTAGGCTGGGCAGAACTTACATCTAGTATTTAATGCCAAAGAGAGGGGAACATTTAGGTATGCGGCTTGGAACAGGGAGTGGGAACTCCACTTGAAAAGTGGAGATCCCGAAATAGTCGACGAACAGCTACACTCCCTCGACGCAACATGTAGAGAGGAAAGGATCTAGATAACCCAAAAACTGGATTTCAAGCACATACGCAGAAAAGCATGGAGCCCTGTTCAACGTGAAAACCCAGAAGTGAGTGGTAATCAAGATTCAGACAGTATAGCCTCATTATCAGTAGCCCCTAGAGATCGAGCGCACATCACATATATCAAAGACGAGCTAAGCAACCTGAAAAGTAACATTCCTTGATCAGTGCCATTTTTCAAGAGCCTTTGATACTTATGGACAAAACTTACATCTAGTATTTAATGCCAAAGACAAGGGAACATTTAGGTTTGCGGTTTGGAACAGGGATTATAATTGCGAATCATGCTTTTGTTACTTCAAACGAGCATAGCCTGAAGTATCTAGTCATCCAAAAGTTCTTAAAGATTTCTCGAAAAGTCAACATCGTCCTACCGTCCTAGAACAATAACGTTGAAAAATATTAAGACGAGGAAATCCCCTGAGTATGGTTGATAACGAATTTATCATCATCATCATCATCAACACCGGCCCTTATACTCTTCCTAAGTAAACAACAACAAAAGCGAAATTCTAACAATCTTGAAGTCTAGCAAACCACAAGCTAGAACCTTCCGACCAATCTCACTACTGAGCTTATGCTATAAACTCTTAGAAAGATTAATACTCGAAAGAGTGACAGACAGAATAAACGAATATGTCCCGACTTATTAAGCAGGCTTCTGACCTAGTCGCAACTGTACAGACCAAGAAATGAACCTTACTACATTCATTGTGATTGAATTTCAACAACGGTTTAAAGACGTTAGCCGCCTTTATTGACCTAACCGCAGCCTATGACACAGTTTGGAGGCATGGCATAGATCCACAGTTTGGAGGTATAATAGATCAGCAGATTGGTGAGGACATTACAGAACGGTAAAATTTAAGGCACTGTGCTGGCTCCGCTACACTTTATTTTGTATATAACTGATATGCCAGAAACAACGCCATAAAATTTTGCTTATGTAGGCGACATAGCACTGGCAATCAACAAGGGCGCCATTGACTGCAGAAAACAAATTTTAACAGATTCATGTCCTATAGGAATATTACCGCAAATGTACAATGTACAATGCGCATCATCTCCGGATGCATTAAGTCTACATCAACATATTGGCTTCCAACTCTCAGCTATATTGCCCCACTCCATCTTAGAATGCAGCAGGCTTTGGTATGCCAATAAAAAAATGTCGAAAACCCCAATCTTCGAATACACCATATTACCAGGGCATCATCTATCAGATTAAAGTCTCGACACCCTACAGCAAGAACTTCAGAAGAACCCAAATTTTGACAAACAACAACAATGGATGCAGGAATGGGGACATTCCACACCACCTGATGTCCATATGAACATACCTGCTAACCAAAAACCTAACCGGTTTGATCTTCCACGACACGTCTGGAAGTCTGCCAACAGAATAAGAACAGGCCATAGTTGTTCTGGTCTGAAGTACAAGTGGGGAAACTGTTTCCGATCTATCCTATGAATGTAGGCACTGAGCATTCGCGGGAACCGAAACGGATTTTCTTACCGTGCCTCCTTCTGTAACCGAGTGGATCGAGAACCTGTATATAGCAGTGTTGTTTCCTCTATACATTAAGTTTTTTGTTAATTTTGGGTCATAATTGTACTCTGACTTTTAATGTTACTACATGTGACGTGTATCTGAAATGCCAGATGATAAATAAATAAATAAAATGGAAAAATAATACTTTATTGTGAAAATATAGTTAAATTAATTAAATTTGAATATCAATCTAATTATAATATATTCGGTATATAGAAGAAATAAATGAAAACATTTGTAGAGGGTAATTCCTGCAATGGTAATACGAGAAAAACATTGCCAAACAGCCTTCTCTATGGTAGCGTGGAAAAAAAAGAACAAACAGTCATGTGATGGTTTCTTTCGCCATCATCATCGATCCCGTCTCCATGCCTTCAGCTTTCTCCTTGAATAAAAAACCACCGGTGCCGGCAATGGGCGTTTAGTGCGCCATTGTTGCTGCTGCTGCGGGTTGTCGCTGGCCGTGGTGCTCTTGCTGTTCGCCGTTCGATTCGTGGTGTATCTCATCTTTTTTCTATTTTCGTCCCGCTCGACGTTCTTTTAGTGTTTCACCCATTAAAGTGCCTAACATGGGAGTATTGCAGTTTTGGTGAGTTAATCTAGTCGAATAATGGGGTGAGTTAAAGGAAGAAACTTTATAAGTCTCCTTGAACAACATCTGCAAAGATCACGTAGCTTAATCAGACATTTATTAAACGTTTAGACATTTTCGTACAATTTTTTTTATTATATATTATTCTTGAACATAAAGGGGAGGGGGAGTGCACGACAAGTAACTGAATGATTTCAATGTTGGTTGGTCATTATTAATAAACAAAATTGTCGAATTTGGATAATAGAAATGCAACTGTTTTGGATTAGATTTGCTGCGGTTTTGATTTGAATACTTAATATCTGTAAGGGAACTGGAAAATACTTTCTAACTGTTAGATTTATTTCCCACAAACTGAGCATATATAAAATATAAGTAATGTTTTAAAAGAATAAACTATTGTTTCAAATGTTTATTACAGATTTTACTCTGTGTTGTATTCAATACAACTTTACTCTGTATTGTAAATACAATTTATCTATATTGTAAAAAAAAAATACTCTGTATTGTAAACAATACAAGTATTGAATTTATCAAAATGTGGTAATCGCCGATATATTTCGAGATATGATGGATATTTTGAGAGTTATTTTACCTGGAATACTGACAATTTGTAGATATTGCATATATTAAAAATCAACATTCGAGAATGCACTTAAGAAAAATGGAGAAATTATTTACAACGTTATCAAAAAAAACATTTGTGTTAATTTATGTAATCTAGTTACCTTACATAATCGTGAGAAATTATGGCACACTATTTATACACCTATATAAAATTTGTAATATTAAGCAGCTTCATACAAATATTAATAATACTATAATTTAATAATGTCTACAATATTAAAAAAATCTTTCTTTGGCCTGTTAAAAGAAAAACATGTAAATAAGACATTCGAATAAAACAGTCAACATCCATGATCTCGTTGTAGACTGACTTTCACGAGTTCATTTCCATTTCGCTTAGTTTCTCGGCCTTTCTTCCACATCTTGTCAGCAGTAACAATACAATTAAGCACTGATTCGTATAGAAGCAAAAACTAACTAGAATATACATGTACTCATTGCCAAAATATTTCGAGGTCACTTCCTTCGTTTATTCGAACAATGTCGAAGTTGAAAAATTTATGCTGCATAAATTTCTTTTATCTACACAAAGAAGAGTTGTCAGAGGCCTATTTACCAATTACAAAATATCCGATATAGCTGAAGCGGGTAATTTAAATTATATTTTCGAAGTTTTTTGAATACAGTGGTAAAGTATTTAGAAGTATTAGTAGTACAGTATTTTTTGAAAACAACCTTCTAACGAACGAATTATTGATTAATTTGTCCGTTACTTTGTAATAGTTCATTTTTAACCGAATTTTTTCACTTTGTTATCTATCGCTATTATTTTTTAAGTTTATGACTATAGTTTCATAAAACAATGTTACATTATCAAACACTATTTTAAAACTGTTTTAACTGTAAAACTGTGATTTTTTAAGGAGTGTTTGATAATGTAACATTGTTTTAGGAAACTACAGTCACACAAATTTAAAAAATAAGAGTGATAAATAACAAAGTAAAAGACCTAAGGGTTGCTTCTTGTTTATAAAGTCTAGTACTTTAATTGTTGAGTATGCTCAATGATCATAAAATGACCATCTTGCTTTATATATTTAGTTCTGCATGTTTTTATCAGTTTTTCAGCGATTTACATTGCCTTTTTTAAACTTTTCTAACAATATTACTTTTTTATATATTTTTCGGCCTTTAAGCACTTTTTTCCTATTGCCTTGTAAAACTAAACATGCTACCTTACATTTTCTTTACCCTACTCAACAGATGAAACAATTATTCTATTGGCACCCTTGCTGTGAATCATTAAACTTAAAGAGATCACTTATTTAACTTCCGGAAACAAAGTGATTAGGTGTTTAGTGGTAAATCATTTTTAGTTTAGATGGGACACAACATTAAATTGGAAGAAAAACATTTGCTGAAATATTTGCTCTTATAAAAAACACATTTTTTTTAATATCCACATTTCAAATACCCTTTGATTGGATCATTTTATATCCGTTCCTACACATCGAAAAGACGGAGCAGAGAGTTCACAAGAACCGGCGTACATCCGATAATGACGGTGAAAGCCTCGAATTTTTAATTACATAATCTCAACATTTTTTGCCAGTCATCATTTCGATGCGTTCTTTTTGCTGATTCTATTATAAATATGGGAATTTTAATGTTCTTTTAATGACGTGCTTTGAGGATTACGAGAGATTTTATAAATTATAATACATTCACCAGAAGTTAAAAATCTTGGAGTGAAAACTGTATTAAGTAATGAACGAAACAATATGGGAACTTTCAAACAATTTTTTATTTTACTCTCGGCTATACAACGTTCAATGTATTATATTTTTTTTTTATTATCAAGGAAGTAAATCTTGACTGAAAGAACAACTAAGTGGTAGATCAACAATTTTTCAATACGTACGTTGTTATTTATGTCTATCCAAGGATATTGCTGAACTCATGGCCAAAATAATCGTAAATTTAATATGATCAAAATTTAAAGTAGATTTTGGTTTTAAAATTCGCGCGCTTTACGTATCGATACTATTTGTTGTTTTCTAAGTTGGTATGACTGTATTTGACATTCGAGAGAACTTTCATATAACTGCTTATTAAGTAAGAAATTACAGAGTATTTTGTAATTTTTTTAAAATGGATTTGTATCAAATTTTGTTTAAATATATTATAATTTAATAAAACTAAAAAATACGTTTCAATGGTAAACCGAACTAAGTAAAAAATAATTTTTAGTATAAGAATAAAGTGATAAACGAGAGAATTAATGCCACTGTGAAGAAAGCCTGGGTCAGTTGTTATAAATATTCCATCAGTACAGTTTCTATAAGTAGAGTTAATATGAAAATATGGTACAAAGCAGCTCAAGCTTTTTTTACAATTACAGTAATTTTCTCATTCATCACTTTATTTTTGTACTAAATTTTATTTTTTTCATTTTAGTTGGGTTTACCATTAAAGTGTGTTTTTTAGTTTTTTTTTTAAATATAATTTATTTTTCATTTTTTAGTTCGATCTGCTAAAAAAGTTTGTTTTTTTAGTTTTTTAAACTATTATTTCGAAAATTTTCTATTCGAACTGCCTCCCTTGGACGTTGATCCTGACAATCCTGCATACGATAATGGGGTAAACTTATTAAATTTTCATATTGTCATCGATCCTTGATAAGTGTGCAAAGTTTCAATTTAATCTGACATTTTGAAGTGGGTGAAAAAGACGTTCAATTACATAGATAGATTCCGTTACGTAGATAGATACAGGTGAAGCTAATAAAAGCATGTTAAAAACGAAATTCTGGACGATGAAGCTACCAGGCAAGGAGGTTCATAATTTTGAATTTTTTTGCTGGCAACAATAGTCGGTTCACAATCTAATCTTTTATGTAATTTTGTTGCTACGACAGTACCTTTCAAAATGCCATTGATGTTTCAACGATTTTGAGTTAACGTCATATTTTTTTCGACGAATGTCGAATTTCGAGCTAAAAATTTGAATATGCCGAATTGCAAGCATTGTTGGAAGAAGACGATATGCAAACTCAACAACAAATGATAGAGAGGTTAAATCCTGGTCGCCGAACCATTTGTTATCGCCTGCATGACATAGGAAAGATCCAGAAGGTAACAAAATAGATACTATCTCGTTCATCTGAGCAACAGACATATGGAAAAGCGAAATGTCTTGCTTTCTCAGCATGAAAGAATACCGTTTTGGCATCGGATCATTAACTATTATCAACTTGGCCTGTTGTGCTAGCTATTGCATTTATCGACACCTATAATTAACTTTATTGCACTATGACATTGACAATTGTTAACTGTTGATCTCAGATATTAATCTGTTCTTTAATGGTTTGGTTTAGAGCTTTAGTTGCCTATAATAGATTGGCCCGAGAGTGACTAATCTCCAAGATCGGCCTTTTCTTCATTGAAGTTTTTCGACTACTGTTCGAATTGAAACTACTATTTCACCTTTCACTACGAATATTTTTTTCACCGCTTCAGTTGCTTCCAGTACATGATGCAAAGGTATTCTAATTGTAAAACTTTCCTTAATTTTTATAATGGGTTATGCACAGCATGAAATAACAATTCATAAGCTATTAAATGCAATATATATAACACAAATAAATTGCATGATGCAATTAACTTTCAATTTCTTTTAAAAATTTCAGGTGATATATTTTATAAATAATGATATAATATTTTATATTAACGTACAAAAAGATTTTTAATTTTAACTAAAAAAAAACTGAAAAAGCTATAAAATTGCTATTCTTACAATAAAATGTATTGTATGTATCTGGCGGAAAAAGGAATGATGATGAATATAAACTCTTGCATAGCATTAACCTAATTTATGTCATCTGATACAGCTAGAAACATTTCAAAATAAATCGACGTTACACCATAGCCAATTTGACGTAATTGGCCTATGAAAGAAGAATGCAGATGATGGACCTCGAAAAAGTGAAGGGTTTAACAGTACATTTCCCAGTGAAAGGTTCTCTTGATATCTTGGGTTAAAATGAATGTACGACACCAGAACAAGAAAACTGTACTATTATTTACGGGCGAATTGATACTTTCTAGATAGAGAGCTATCTTTTCAAATAATCGCAGTGTTCGATCAACGCGTAACTGCGTCTGTCTAATCTTTATAAAATTAATTGAAACCTTTGTGCATCTCTATAGAATAGGTTGGTCAAAATTTGTTAGCTATGAATAGAATGAATTAAATTTTGCGTTTTTTCATCGGGATAACTATAAGAGTTAATGTACATTTGTTTTAGTTAACTTAGATCGCTTAACGGTTGCAAATAGATATGTGAATGACTAAATATTTACACAATAAAAAAAATCCAAATGTTATTTTTTGTCCCACACTTGTTATATTTTATAATGACTTATAATAAAAATAACAATAATAAATGCCTATATTAATTAATTAAATGTTAATGGAAAGGGCGAAATCTAGCTCAACGAGCCACTCATACTCAATCCGTATCCAAAAACCAATTACATAATACTAGACATAAATAAAGTATATAAATATAAACTGACATTCTGGAGATAAAAATAAGAACAACGTATGTGTGCGAAAATAAAATAGGAAAATAACTAAGATTTGTCAATGAACAATTAAGATAATCATAAAATAATATACAAAGCTCTATCTCTAAGGTGATAGCGGATATTTTTTAAATTTAAATCTAATGTGCTTTCTGTGAAACATTAAATGACATCTCAAATTTCTACTTGGAGAGTTAAAAAATTTAGCAGCATTGTAGCTGAAAGAATGCTGAAACATGGCTTTGCTATAGCGTGACACTATAAGAAAGGCACTGTGAATAATTCGCCGAAAATCCAATTTATTCCCAAGGCAAAGTGGAGTGGATGTAATCATTAAACGTTCAATACTCGATAATAAGCTATATTTAAACAAAGAGTCCATCTTTAACATTCCCGAATCATTTATTTTTCTCGAAAAGTAATCATACTTGCGCAAACCACATACAAAGCGGCAACAAGAATTTTGTATCTTCTGGAGACCGTGGAGGGTTACATCTAAGCAAGGAAAATACATAGTGATACAGTAACGTAATTTCGCCATTACAAGATTTTCACATAGCATCTTTTTCGTATTAAAGAATAGTACATCTCCAGCAGTGTACAAAATTTTAGGCTAGCATAACTTTGTCTTGTCAAATAAGTTAAATGATCATAAAACCGTAACCCTTCGTCAAAAAATAAATCTAAAACTTAGAATTTGGATCTTTTGCTGATTAAAGCAATTTATTTATTTGAGAACACAGAAACTGCCTTTTCTTATTTGCCTTTTTCTTATTTGAGCTAAAAATTATAAATTATAACTTTAGATTTAGTAGGGTTCAAATGTAAGCAATGATTTGCAGAGAATGTAGAAATGTTGAAAAGATCTTGGATTAATGGTCTTGAGCGTACGCTCATAATCATCGTACACGAACTCGTTATACCGCTTATACCTTATACCGAGCTGTGTGTCATCCGCAAAAAATGTGGATTTACAATTTACAATAACTGCCTGTAAATCGAAGGTGTAAATTAAGAAAAGCAACGGACCCAATACTGAGCCATGAGGTACACCAGAACTTGTATTCAAGCATGAAGACAGCAGGTTATTTAAAAATGTTCTTTGAGTACGATTGCTCAAATATAGGAACATTAATATAAAGAAAATTAAGTGGTTTCGTTAAAGCCAATATATTTACATTCAGCAATCAATAGAACATAATTAACTGTGTCAAATGCCTTACTACAATTGAACAAAACAAGAGCGGTCACTTTTCCATCATCCATAAAACGATAAACATCATGACGATCTTTTTTTGACAACTAGCCTGTTATTATCCATTTTAAAAACGCGATAAACGTTTCTAATGTAAATCTAGATTAACGTTACGCGGTAAATGTAGATTGAATCCTCTCCTGATGATGCTAACATGGTGTTACAGAAGTCCATGGTACACGATACTCTTGATTTTACCAAATTTCTTCTTTCCAAAGCAATTCGGTCTTAGGTTCGATGTCGATGGTTGTCCTGAGTCAACCTATGATTTTGTGCGTTTTGGGTTCTCGAAATATATTCATTTTTGTCCCCAGTCACGATACGATGCAAAAAAGTATTTCTTTCGTGCCGAGATAGCATAACTTTGCATACCGTCTTTCGCTTTTCCATCGGTCTGCCGTTCACCTGATGTGGTACCCATATTCCTGCCCTCTGGATCTTTCCCATGGCATGCAGACGATCACAAATAGTTCTCCGACCAACATTTAACTTTTGTTGTTGAATTTGTATAACGTTTTTTTCAACAACGCTTGCAATTCGGCATCTTCAATTTGTTTCGGTCGAACTAGGCGTTTTTTGCCTTTCAAGTGGCGTTTTGATAATTACTCTCATAGCTACAAAATGACATAAGAGATTAGATTGTCAACTGGTATAATTTCTAACTAGCCAAGCGAAATGATATGAAACTTCGATCAGATGTCAATGACAGTCATACCAACTTTTACTTTTTGATCATAGTAATTTATTGAATTATCACCAATTTTAATTTAGAAACAACAATTTATTGTTGTGGTGCAAAGTTCTGATTTTACGCTAGTTTTGAACAAAGACGCTAATGGCTTCGCATGTGCGCTTTCTTTAATATTTGAAAATCCTGTTATCACGTTTTCGAAAAAAAATGCTTTAAAAATGAGAAGCGATATTTCTTGAAATAGAAATTAACATTTATTATTTTTATTAATTTAAAATATTTATAAATAGCTGTACCCGGACGGGTTAAATAAATAAATCAAAATAAAATAAAATAAAATGAAAAAAAGCAATCAGTGAAGAACTTTCGGAGATTTGGGATTTTAAACAAACGAACATTTACATTTTTATTTATATAAATGAAATTCAATTTGGGATTTTAAAACTAAGAGATTTTATAAGATGTGGTAACAATTGAATAAAACTATAAATTAAAAATACTCAATGTTGCGTTAGATAAACTATACCAATATTGCAATAGGATGTACTGAATTAACTTAATTAATTACGATAATTCAAGGCTTTTGATAGCATGCATTTTAATTTATATCAATTAGAAATTCAATAATTTGAGACGTGTGTTAACATAATTACTTATATTATTTAATTATAAAAAATATACACTTTAGGATTATTGCTTTGAAATCCGGTGATGAAAGTATGGAAACAAAAATGTTTATAATTGATACAAGGACTTTGGTGATAGTAGAGAAGGAGTTGAAGATGAACTTCGTTCAGAAAACTTTCTACGTAACCCAATGAACATAAACAAAATAATCTTATTTGTCTATAATTCTTAATCGCTGATTAAGTTAATACTTTTGTCTGCAGGCAGACAACACGTTCAAATTTGTGATAAAACAATTCAGTTAACAATTCAATTCAAACAGTTTTTGCATTATGATAATGCACCATCCCACATCGCTATAATTATTTTTTAATTCTACGCTAAAAATATAACATAATGCCATATTGACTAGATATGGTATGGAGTGATTTTGTCTTGATTGATTCGGTCGATTAAAGAAACCACTGTGTGGACGATCGTTTTGAGTTCATTAGAATGTACTATATTCAAGATAATTAGTTAGCAAAAAGTATATTATACTCGAGTATAAATCGAGTTTAATTATGATCGTTATTCACTTACTTCTTCGGTCACTGATAACTTTGTAATATACGAGGTGTGGAGGTAAATAATCCTTAATATTTTAAGGGATGGCGCTGGACATAAGGGTTAGTTCACAGATTAATCTGTTGTTGTTTAATGTTTAAACGATTTGGAGTTAGAATCATATGTTTTTCGTGTGATAAACATGTCGAATTTTGAGTCAAATAAAAAGAATTTGGGTTGCACATTTGTTGTTCAATCAAAAGAAAAACGCGAGTGAAAGTCATCATTTACTTGTGGAAACTTACGGTGGCAACATCCCAACACAACACGCTTCTTATTATTGAAAATGGCTCGTAGACGAAGACCAACTAGTGAAATTGGCAAAAATGAATTCAACGACAAGGAAAAAAAGGCCTTCGATACTATTTTTGTAAAAACGCCATGGTAATCTTGACGACAAATAAAGTAGATATAGCAGCAGTTAATGCAGTTCATAAAAGAGTATGTAGAGAGAAGAGCTACGATGGTCACCATAGCTTCATAGAAAACTCAAAAAAAAAATTAGGGACCACTTAAAAATAAGTGACGGAAACTCATATAACGAACCAGGCACAAGTTCTGGTGTATGCAGACGAAGCTGCAAAATATATCTTGCTAAAAACCGTGTTACCGTGAAGAAGAGACTGTTGATGAAGAAGACTAAATCTAAGATAACGAATTAAATGCATGCACATAATAAAAATGTTTGTTACTGTTTTATTGGTCTCATTATGAAACTTATTAATTTTATAAATTTGACTTAAGTTTACGTTTAAGTAAGAGTTATGCCGCTAAAATGTTTCCTAATCCAAAGTGAACGTGTATACATATAATAAAACTTAAAATTAAGAGATAAATATAGGTAAATAATGAAAACTGCTATGCCTTTATCTCGATAATGTATAATTTTTTTAAGTTCACTTTTATATTTATTTTTAATTTAATTATTTTATAATTAATATATTTTATTTAAGCAAATTTTTTGTTACCAAATAGTTTCCTAATTTAAAGTTAATGTGTCTAAATAAAATGTGATATATAAACAAGATTTTTTTAATTTACCCTCTAAATTCCGAAAATCTTTAATAGGTCTTTAAAGCTACGTGCCATCGCTGCCATACCTATACTGATATGTACGATTAACTTCAAGAATAATGCATTATTTGCACTATTAGACGAAAAACCATTAAATGGCTGATATTTTTTGTCTTATTTCCTACAAATATCTAATTAAGCTTGAAAATCTCAAACTGTCTGTACTAAAATGGTAAATTCAATTGACCGTAGAATCGCTGCGGTGCCTTTTGCATCTGGTGAAAGTGAAAATGTTTTCGAGTGCGGATCATAATTGATAGACGAGAACGCTCAGTGGGTATAATAGGAAACTTCCTCTTACCCATAGGCTATAGGTCACGAATATACCCACAGCACTTATCTGTAGTGAAACATGATCAAACAAAAATATTGAAAAGGAAATCTTCATATATAACTTTGCATAAGACGTTATATAACTAAGTGTTTGCATATCAAATGAACATTTTAGTTAACACATTTTCAATATTATTGTTTATTAAGGTGTTCAGCAATGTTACGTAATTTCATAGAATTTTTTTCTGTCGTAGCCATTTTGATAATTCTCGTTTATACAATTAATTTGAAAATTTAAGCTAACATTCAAACTTGACATTAAAACTTCTTCGGACATCTCAGAAACCGGACGTTTTAGATACCAAACATTTCAGATATTGGACATTTAAGTGACATGACTAGGAATAAAGCCAAATACAATTTATTTTTATTATTATAACAATCACTATTATTACCATCATAGAGTTTGTCACCCATTTTTAATTTCTATTTCAGAAAGCTAGATAAAAACCCTTACTATTACTCTGATACCTGTGTTTGTACAATGTTATATATTTTACCTTTTGTATACCCGTTAGAAGAATCATACACCAAGTTGTATAGTTATTTGTATAGTATGCTAATTATAAGTAGTATGCTTAATTTTCCTGTTATATTTTTTTGATTGTCTTAGAATGTGTTTATTTAATTATTAAATTGATATAGTGTTAAACTGAGTTGTTTGGATTAGGTAAGACCCTCTTCTCAGTTTAAAGTTTTTTCTCTCAGAGAACTGGGTGGCGCCGTTTAGTAGTGCTCTTTGGATCCACCCACGACACACCTAACTGGCTCTGACGAACGGTTGCCGTTGCAGTAACCAAAAAAAAAGATTACACTGCAGTGAATATAATCTATAAAATGAGGCATAGATCTGTTGACGCGATCTTATTCGAAAAACCACATTTTTTTCATCTTTCAACTTGGAGTTGTAAGAAGTAAGAGTAGTAGAAGTAGTTCTAACAATTCTGAACAAGATAGTTTTAGTTAAATTTTGTGGAACATCTGGGACAGCCAAAAGAAGTGGAACATGAGAAACTGGAAGCAGTGCTGGAGTTGACATAGATCATAACATCACGAAATATACGTGTGAGAAAATACAAATTAGGGAAAATTCAACAGGAGAGTAGTGAGAAATGGGTTTTTATAATAAAGATTGCAAAATATATTTTATTTTAAAGATTTGTGTTAATTCCTTCTTAGTTTTGGTTAATTAAAATATTAGGTAAACATGTAATACGGAATGATCAAAAGGATAGGCAAAAACAAGTAATTATGTTAATTAATAAGATACAGGTTATAAGCGAAAAATGACCTTCAAACTGGCTAATGCATTCCATAAGGAAGTAAATTTTGTTATAGCAATAAAAGAATAAATCGTTGGATTGATTATGTTAGCCCAAATAATGAAAACAAATTTAGTGTTCTCGAGGACGTTTCAAAAGTTAGTTGCTTCAGAACAACTATTGCCAAATTCCTGAAATATTTCTCAAATCGCCTTAAACAAAATTCAACTAACGGCAAGGACAAACAATACGAAATTGAATTAATTTATGATAAATAACATCAGTAGATGAAATCGACTATGTCTCAGTTACGTAACTACGCAAAATAGTAACGGTTTAAGTGATCTGAACTCATCCGTAGCTTTGATGCACACCATACCACTGTTATACTTTTACTTTCTTTGCTCTGTTTCGAATTGTTTTTGTTAGCTTACCAGTTGTGTTTTTGTGGTTTTTATGGCATTGATTGGAACGTTGTTCTTATTTTTAGATAAACTGATCTGTCAGAAAATATATTGACCTCATTTTAAAAAATCATAATATTCCCTTTATAAAAGTCAAGTGATTGATGTGTTCTAGGAGTTCTTAGGAGTCGCTGTCAAACACTGTCAGTTTGTGCGCCTCTAGTGTCAACATTATTCAGTCTAGTCTGACAAATCATCATGGAACGTTTACCATCAGAGCAACGCTTGCAAATTGTCGAAATTTATAATCAAATTCTGCACCCCAAACTTATAGAGCACTTCGTAAATCTTATGGTTTGTATGTAAAAAGGGGGTCGGTAAATATGCAACCGGAATTTGCCCATAGATGGCCCTAGCTGTCAATGTAGCTACCGTTACACAGCGTTATTGGCGCCATTTCCTTGTAGACATCTGACAAAGATATTTAACTCACAATAATACATGTTTCATACAATAGCATAGTTTGTAATAGCGTTGAACATATAGAATTTTGTACTTGGAAACTACGATTTGCGGACAGCATTGATTTTCTGTTACCATTTGCAGAAAACTTCTGTAGAATCGCATCGAATGCTTGTCTAAACTTACGATGAGCATGCCTTGGGAAATCACAGTATATTGAGTAGTTAAAAAAATTCAAAAGTGGCAATTTTGAAGTGAGAAACGAAAAACGTGGGAGACCAGCGAAAAAGTTTGAAAACTTTTAAGAATGACGCTCGAACGCAACACCAACTCGCGGATCAATTAAATGTGATACGAGAAGCCGTCTCTATACTTTTGAAAGCCATGGGAAAGATTCAGAAGATGGGAAAATAGGTTCCATATAAACTGAATGAAAGACAGCAGGAAAACCGAAAAACCACTTGCGAAATGCTGCTCCCCAGGTACAAAAGAAAATCATTTCTCCATCGAATTGTGACTGTGACGAACTCCAGGCGAACCATCGACATCGCATACAAGGCTAAATCGCTATGAACGGAAGACAATGCTCTCCATTTGGTGGGGTCAGAAAGGTGTGGTCTATTATGAGTTACTAAAACCTGTCGAAACCGTTAATACTAAACGCTACCGACAACAATTGATCGATTTGAATCAAGCTTTGCGTAAAAAACAACCAAAATATCAAAAAGTTAACACAAAGTAAAACTGGTCAAGGACACGATTGAGACGTTTAGTTGAGAAATACTTTCGTATGCGGCTTACTCACTAGACTTAGCTCCGTCCGTTTACTACTTATTTGCATCGATGTGACACGTACTTGCTTCACTTAGGGAAATGACTTACGGAAATGGCTCGATGACTGGTTTGCTGCAAAAAGGCAACGGTTTTTTTGGTGTAGCATCGACAAATTGTCAAACAAGTGAAAAACATATATAGCTAGAGATGGGCATTATTTTGAAAAAAAAGATTTTTTATTATTTTCATGCAATAAACGTGTATTTTCTATACAAACATTCCTGTTTCATATTTACATACCTGGTGATCGCACAACCGAGTGATGAATTCGCCAAATTATCGACAAATTTTGTTCAAAGGCATTCCATGCTACTCTATATTAAAACAAAAAATGTTCGTTCCGTTAAAAATATCAATATCGTCACTGTTGCTCCCAATGTTGATGAACATCCAAATTTTTAAATTTGTCACCGTTTGCAGGAAGTTGGCCTTTGTTTTTTAGATTATTTTCTTTGGGCTTATATTAAATCTTTGGTCTATGCCGATAAACCAGCAACTATTGACGCCTTGGAAGCCAACATAACTCGAACAATTCGAATATAAGACCCCAATTGCTTGAAAAAGTGGTCAGAAATTTTACAAACAAATAACGGAAGTAGCCACGGAGGACAGTTGTCTGAAATTATTTTCAGATATTAATGCCATTGAACGTTATTTCTTATAAAATAAATAGTTGCAAGACATCTAATTTGGTTGTTGTTTTATTTGAATCTAATATTCGGACACACTAAAAAATCACCCTATATACAGTAGCAATAAATAAAAAAATGTTAAATCAGGAAATTCATTAAATCCATAATGGTCTACGACTTTTACTATTTAAGCGTGAAGACACGTTTAATATTCCTAGAAAACAATGGCATTGTATATGGTACACGACTTCTCCTGGACGTATTAACATACCAGATATTTGTTTCAGAGAATAGGTGTTTACGCACTTTGTTAATGTCATATTGGAAATGTCGATGTGGTAACGTAAGTTAATTATAATTCCGATTTAAGAGAAAAAAAATTATTTTGTTTTAATGTGATATTAACGACTATTAACACTTCACGAAGATCCTTCCCGAAGAATATAATAAAAATATATACTATCTAGACTATTTAGGATGTTTTATTAATTTATTTGCATTATTTCGGTTTCTAAATTCGTCTCTCTTATTAACACGCTTTTATTAGCTTCACCTCTATCTATCTATGTTACGGAAAGCATCCACTTCAAAACGTCAGATTAAATTGAAACTTTGCACACTTATCAAGGACCGATGATAATATAATAAGTTCGTCCCATTATCCTGAACAGGATCGAACTTATATACAGGTCGAACTAAAAAATGAAAAATAAATTATAGTTTAAAAAAAAAACTAAAAAAAAAAAGAAAAAATATCTTTTAGTATAAGAATAAAGTGATGAACGAGAAAATTAATGTCATTGTAAAAAAGCGTGGGGTGCTTTGTACGATATTTTCATACTAACTCTACTTATAGAAATGGTACTGATGGAATATTTATAAAAACTGTCATCGAGCACCTCACGCTTTTTGCATATTGACATTATTTTTCTCGTTCATAACTTTATTCTTATACTAAAAATTATTTATTACTTCTTAGTTCGGTTTACCATTAAAGCGTGTTTTTTAGTTTTTTTAAACTTCTAAGTCAAATGTAAACAATAAGTCAATGGTATTTCCGCATTTAGCGGTTGCATGGTTATGTATTAGTTTAACAATAATTTCTTAGTACTTTCTTTGTTTTGAACGTATCATCATCTTAATTCTGGATCCTCAGGTTTCATCGACTACTGAACCTATTATAATCAAATTTTTTTTCCGCCATATAGTTGCTTTAAAGCGCCATCTTTTAGTTTTGAAAAACGAGGTATACTATAGGAGCCTATTATGAATGTAACCTGAAAAAGTATTTGTAGGCGCGACAATATCGTTCGAAAAGCAACATTTGGGAAACTATCTTTTTTTCGCCTGTCACCTGATCAAAAAAAAAATATATGTGCTGTGGAAGCATATGATATATTTGTGCGGATTTAAGAGATAATGCTATTTCTGACAAAACTATTTCGTTCATGCCAAGAAAGCAAAACTTCGCACACCGTTTTTCGCTTTTCCATCTGTCTGTCGTGCAGCTGATCTTTCATGGATCTTTTCCATGGCATGCAGACCATTACAAATTGTTCGGCGACCAATATTTAACCTCTCTGCCATTTGTTGTTGACTTTGCATATCGTCTTCTTCCAACAATGCTTGCAATTCGGCATTTTCAAAATTTTTCGGTTGACCTGAGCGTTCTTCGTCTTTCAAGGCGAAATTGCCACTTCCGAATCGTCTAAATCAACGCCCACAAGCGTCTTGCAGTGAGACGTTGTCACCATGAGTTTCCACTAGTCTAGAGCGGCTATTATTGAACAAGAAAAGCAGTATGTACCGCAAAAGCTTTTTATTTGGCTCGAAATTCGACATATTTACCGCATGTGTTTTGAAAGGTACGACACTACCTTTAGCAATAAAATAACATAAACGACTGTATGAATATACCCGCGTTTCCAGCGCAATGTCTTAAAAAATATTACTTACGAATCATTGTACAAATTTAAATGATTAAAGACAAACGTGCTACAAATGTTTTTAAATAAATATAAAATAATCCGTTATAACAATGGAATAGATACCCATGTATTTCTAAGCCATTTTCCCATTTAGAACATTTTAGCGATTCTGAATGGGTCGCCATGCAAATGTGGGTTGTCGCTTTCGTAACAGAGACCACGGCGAGTTTCGTAACATCTAATGCAGACAGAGTCGTGAACTCGAAAAACTGAAATCGGAACAGGCATATGTCACATGGATACAGGTCGATTCGTATTTTATCTCGTCAATAATAAGTCTTATTTTTCAAACATTTTTGGAAGTAATTTAAACTGGAAAGTATTGAACATTAAATAAATACAAAACATCTGGATCATTTCAAACAATATTATTTTTCAAGGCACAATAACGAACAAAAGAACCTCTTGAAAATTATTTTGAATTTATTTTCAACCAAAATGACTGATCAAGATTTCATTTACCTGACAAATGGTTTTACGATATTAGCTATTTTAATTTTAGATACCCAACACAAAATACTTTTTTAAAATCCAGCTAGGAGCAAAAAATCGTAAACACAGCACTTCAGGATAACCAAACTGACGTCCCAAGAAATATCACTGTGTAACTTGTGACGTATTAAAAATGAACTAAAGTTCTTTTTGGTATCACCTCTTTATCGTTCTGTGTGTGACATAAACAATTGTGGCTCGTTTAGTATGCAGACAATGAACGTCGCCTTCTGCAAACGACCTTTCAAACTTGATCTAATCGTAGCGTTTTCTGAAAACAATTGCGTCCCGTATTTTTGTGAAACACAGAATGCCTAAAGTAGTGGACAGGGATTTGTTTGACCAGTTGCAATATATATATATATATATATATATATATATATATATATATATATATATATATATATATATATATATATATATATATATATATATATATATAGGCGTTGCCTTTATCGGCCGGAAGGACTATGATTGTTTTGTATTTGCGGAGATCATGTAAGGCTCGGAGTTCTTCATTGGAGATGTTTTTCTTTGGTGACTTAACATTGCGAATAATGGCAGTTGTTTCTTGGCGCACTTTTTCGACAGTATTCTGGTCTAGGTTAGAGATCGCTTGTTCGACACCACAAATTATGTTTTCAATAGGAGTACGTGACGGTGTAATGGCATAGTTGAAACCCTTAGAATGTTTTTCAGTCGCAGGACACAGGCTTTTGTCTGATAGGTTGTGAACGAGGATGGGAGTTGACGTCGCTCCGCCAGCACACAAAACCGGACGCGATAGACTGACCAGCAGCATTTGTCGTCGAAACACCGTCGAGTAAACGTTTTGAAAATGATGGATGAGATTCCATCGAAACGTCAGCGAAACCGTCCACCAGTGGACATTCAGCTAACATTAATAGCAAACATTTGATTGATATAATTTTCAAACATTAATTGACACAAAATTAAAGACAAAATAAATATATTAAAGAAAAAAGTATTCTTTGTTTCATTTAAAAGTTATTTTTAATTTAAAATAGTAGCGCCATACTTGCTCCATTCGTTATTAACTCAGCATGGAGAAAATTAATAACGATTCTTCCGAATGTTGTAACATGTTCTCGCTAAATCACAATCAAATTAATTATACTTGTATTAAATAAACATTCTTAGGAGTTTGTAATACAATTGTGACCTAAATACTTAAAATCGGTTTAAAATGTAAAATTCTATTAGCTTAATACTAAATATTTATTTTAACTGGTACTATTTTATATGTCGTTGATTTCATTTGAATAATAATACAGAAATTTGTCGTGCAGTTTGAAATTGTTACTTGCCTTGGCATTATGTGTGTCAAAAATGCAAGTAGATTAAGAAAATTATAATTGATTGGGATGAAATTATGTCATATGTATACAAATACTATTGTATGGTAATTGTACGAAATATATGTAAAAAGTACCCCAAATTGCTAAATAAAACATAAATAAATATATTACATTCAAAATTTATTCATTAAAATTTTGTCGAGTGTAATACAACTGTACGACCGCTTGACTCAGTCCTCCATATATTAATTTTCTTTTATGACCTCAACTGACTTCAAAACATCTTTTAATTAAGGCCAAAAAATTTAAGCTTCGGAAACACCCTAAAAAGTCACATGGGGCTATATCAGCGAAGTACGGTGTTTGGTCGATGACATTCGTCGAGTTTTTCGCCAAAAACTCTTGCATAACGATGGTGCATAACGATCCATGAATTGTTCTTCCCCAAATCTGGCCGTTTTCGACGGAAATCCTAGCGCAAATGCCTCAAAACGCCTAAATAGTATTTTTTATTCACCTTTTGTTCCTCTGGAAGATTGTTTTCGATACTCTTTTAATGACGAAATTTAGCTCTTTCGAAACTAGCATTCCGGTGACGCGTTTCATGCCCAAAATATCAATCATAATGTTATGGACGGGCATAAAGTTATGGTCACCTCATGAACCAACTCTCTCAGACTCATACGTCGATTTTCAAGCACCAGTTTCTTAATTTTTTCGATGTTTTCGTCGTTCGTAAACGTTGAAGGAAGATCAGAACGAGGCAAATTAGCTACCACTTCTCGACCCTTTTTAACGCCCTATACCATTCATATGCCTATGTTTTTAATATGCCCGATTCACCGTAGGTTTTCATCGATTTTCAGCAATTCGATACACGAAATTTCGTTTAACACACAAAATTTTAGGCAAGCTCTTTGCTCACTATTTTTATTCATAGTTAAATTGCAACACATACTTGTCGTCGACTAACAAAACCGGCTGATGTAAATAAACTTGTTAATCTATTGCGAGTGGACATCGTAACTCGGCACAGTGCTGCCATCTTACACGCTTTGTAAATGAGAAATGCCCTTCACAGGATGTACGTCTTAGTTCTATTATTTAAAATTAATTTCCATCAAGTATCGGCTACTTCAGATTAAATACAGGAAAATATAGGAGATATCAAATTTTCTTTAGTTTATTTAAAAGCTAATTATAAACCTCTTCGATCTCATAAAACAAAAATAAATATTTCTAAAATTAATGAAAAATTCAGTGAACTTTCATTGCTCTGCAAGAAATGCACAATAGTATATAATATCATACAAATTAAATCAAATGCTTCTTGTTTCTTATCTTAATTTTTTTCCAGTTGCGAATTGACGCAAATATTGCAATTATTGATCGATGTTTTTTCATTTAATTAACAAATAAATATACCATAGATGACATTAAACAGGTATCAGACTCGTAATATGACTACGATTTAAAATTTTAAAATTGACTTTCTCTCGATAATCTAGTTAGTAAAAGAAAGAAAGAGAGAGATAGAGAGAGAGAGAGAGAGAGAGAGAGAGAGAGAGAGAGAGAGAGAGAGAGAGAGAGAGAGAGAGAGAGAGAAAGAGAGAGAGAGAGAGAGAGAGAGAGAGAAAGAACATAAGATAAGTGGAATTGGTGGAATCTCCAGTCCCGATTTTTGAAATATTATTTTCTTGCTTTGCTTTCTCCACTTTCGCTTTTATTCGGTCGCCATATAACACCGATCCTACTGCAACCCTTTTCTTTATGAACAAACAGCATCACGTGCTTGCGAATTTATTAGCCTTATTGTCGCCAACGAGAAAAAGGAAAAGAAAGTTTTTGCCGATGGCTCCATAAGTTTTGGGTCATAAAAACCGGATTTAATATATTCAGTATTATTGAGTGGGGAAAATATTTAACATTTCTGTATCTATCTATAAAATATAGAAACTTAACTTTGATCGTACAATATTAAGTGGAAAGTATTTCCTTTTTTTTCATGTAAAAAGGAAATATAATTTATTATTCAATTATCTTCCCGTCATCACCAGTATTATCATCATTTTTATTATTGTTATTATTAGAACCACAATTAATCAAATCATTAAGGCTACAGTCATTACAAAGGTCTCTTCAATATGTATTAAATACACAATATGTCGGTACAATAACAGGACTTTTTAAATAAAAAAAAAACATTAATTAAAAACAAAAATTATTTCTTTTTATTCAAAGTACATCATTTCCGCACCAACACACCGCTGAAAATCCATCAAACCAACTACCTTCCCCTTTTATGATAAACAACAAAATTCATAGAAAAAGTTACAAAAAACACACATCTACAGGAAGGTGAGATCTTGGTTTCCTTTGACGTATAATCGTTGTTTCAGAGTGTCCCGATTCCGCATACTTTGATATATATGGTTTTAATAACCACACAGATGAACTTAAACGCGAATATATCGAACATCAACTAATTTGGGATGATATCTAGACCAAAAGTCTAACTGTTTGGAAAAAATTGAGGATAACATTCCGTTTATACCGGGTGATTAGTGGGTCCGAACTTCCGATAGGAGTCACTGCCTAACGAACTCTGAGATTGCGCACCTCTAGTGGCAAAATTATTCAATATAATCTGGCAAATCGTCATAGAACCTTTAACATGAGCAACGCTTGGAAATTGTCAAAATTGTTCAGCTTGTCCAAGAACTCAAGCCACAAGACCATCGTTTACGTCCTAGGTTTGGTGAATCAAAATCAATTGCAAATTGACCAATAATTTAAAAGCAAAATTTTGTTTAACCAAGAACCTCATTTTTGGATAAATGGTTAAATTTATAAACCAAATTGCCGCGTTTGGAGTAAAGATAATCCGTGAACGATCCAACAATTATCGTTATATCCAGAAAAAATGTACCGTATGATGCAGATTGTACGTCATATTTCTTTAAAAAGCAAGCTGGAAAACACTTTACCCTTAATGGGGATCGTTACAATGCGATAATCAATGATTTTTTAAATCCGAACTCAAATGGTATTTATCTGTAGGAGATGTGGTTTCAACAGGACGACTCCACATGTCATACAGCCAACGCATTAATGGATCTATTGAGGGAACAATTCGGGAAGAAAATTATTTCCAGGAACGGACCTGTTAATTCGCTATCACAGTTATAACGCATCAGATTATTTTGTTTTGGGTTATATTAAATTTTTAGTCTAACGTAAATCAGACAATTGCTAACATAGGACTACAATTGCTCGAAAAAATGGTCGGCAATTAGATTAACGGAATGGGCTTTGTTAGAAGCAGCCGCGGCCGATATTTGTCCGAAATTGTTTTCAAAGATTAATAACATTGAATGTTATTTTATATAAAATAAATAGTTTTAAGGCGTCTAATTTGATTGTTGTTTTATTTGAATTTAAAGTTCAGACAAAATAAAATAATCACTCCAAGCAATAGGACTATCACTCTAAGCAAGCATCGATCATTACTGAAGAACAAGATACAAAACATCACCAGTAACTTCAGTCAATACTAATCCATATTAAATAATGAGTCTGGTGGCACTTGTGATTAGAGTAAATCATTCCATTATCTGCCGTGTTATTTTAACCTGATTTTGAGTAGCGTAACACCAACGACCAATTACACTATGCAAATGAATTCTTACATAATCCGCTATCTAATATTGAAATACTGCTACATGTCCATTTAATATTTGTAAATTATCTGCATCCATTACCAAGAAAAGGTAATTTAATACATTAAACCGTTCACAATATCAGTGTAATAACCTTTCACGGATGATGATCTGAAGAAGGAAGAAACGATGAAGAATTTATTTAGTTTACTGCTTGTTTTGTTTTCGTATAGCTTCCTAGTTCTAATATAATGGAAAGCGTTTCTTTTTTCTTTAATAGGAGCTCGCAAAACGGTTACGTAACAAAATCTGAAAAGGTTCATTAATATTTTTGTTTTTATTCTTTTTGGTGTTTTGCCCCGGTATATTTTTGCTGTTCGCCTCGTTGCCCGAAAATAATTCATTTGGAAATTATTCAATCTATTAAATAAATGTTGCAAGCGCCAGATGGGATTACGTTAGTAGTGATGCAAGTCTTAGCGGTGCGCGATGCACTTAAATTGTTCGAGATTGGTATTTTTACACATACAGAGCGAGGTCGAGAACCACTACCTTATATGGAAATGAAGTAGATATGTTGAAAGGTTTATTTTGCTGGTCACAAAAAAATTTCGATGAATCTCTATCATCACATACATAAAGAGTGATTTATTTATCCGATAGGTGTCGCGGTCAAACTGTGAGTCTGCTCGCCTCTAGTAACAAAATCATTTAGTATATTCTGGCAAATTATCATGGAACGTTTAACATCAGAGCAACGCTTTATAATTGTCGAAATTTATTATCAAAATCAGTGTTCTGCGTCCCAAACTTGTAGAGCACTTCAAGAATTTTATGGTGCAAGATTCATGAATAATTATTTGGTAAATCTGGCCGTTTTTGACGGATACTCTCGTATAAATGCCGAAATAGTATTTCTTATTCCCTTTCTGTCCCTCTTGAAGCAATTCGAAAAAGTAATCGAAGAAAACTGTGAGCATGATCTTGATTTTCAAGCCTTTGACGCGGTTTTTTATTTCGGCTCATTTTCGAGGTGCACGTTACGATGCGGTTCATGACGTGGGGTCGGTAGAAGCTCAGAAAATTTTATTCTCAACGACCTGCTTTCAAGCTGCTGCTCTTTTTTGACAAAATTAAGCTCTGTCGAAACAGCGACGCCGATATCATATCAACGCACCATGCGGCAATGTCATAATGGTGCGGCGATGCATAACGTTATGAACGAACTTAAAAGATATGTTCACCTCTTGAGCCAACAGAACGAGGCAAATCAACTATCACTTCTCGACCCTCCTTGAGCGCTTTATATCATTCATACGTGGTGTGGCTATTAAATAACGAGACTGACGCTGCTAGAAAAGAAGTACGCAAGCGCTAAACGCCAGCGACCAACAGCTTAACGTGAAGCCTGCTCTTTCGAATGCAGTACCTTTCACTTCTGTAAAGAAATGCGTATGACCATAACCTTCATTCGCATTAAGCTGGGTCCAAACTAATAAGATTTTGCGTGTGTGTCGAATTTACCTGAATAATTTGTTATATGCGTGATGTGCGGCGACAATATTTGTATGTCAGAACGTCTACATTGCCGCGTCTACACCACATACAACACATACAGCCCGCACAACTCAAATTTTTATTGATATGGACCCAGCTTTAGTGTTGTTCTTTTTTGTTTCGTTGGAAAAATGTTAAGTGTAACAATAGAGCAACGGATTGTGAAATTTCACTTGAAATTTGGAAAAACCGCTACTGAAACTTATAATGTATTGAAAAAAGTGTATGGCAATGAATGTTTATCGCGTGCAATCGGTAATCTGGTTCGATCTGACCATCGATTAAGTATTCGTGCGATTGCTAAAACTGTAGGAATTGACGATGAATGCGTATGGCAAATTTTATATAACAATTAAAAAAGTATAATAAGCAAAAAGTGAGTGCCAAAATGTTGCCCAAAATTCTCATGTTTTGAATACAAGTACTCGCAAAAATGGTTGTATTGACACTTTGAGTACCATTGAAAATGACCCAAACTTATTGGAAAGGATAATAACATGTGACGAATCGTGGTTTTTTACTTCTGATCCGGAAACGAAGCGCCAATTCATGCACCGACAAGAGCCCAAATTCACCAAGAGCTAAAAAAGCTCATATGAGCAAATCAAAATTCAAAGCAATGATGATTGTTTTTTTCAGTATTAATCAGATTGTGTACCTTCACTGGGTTCCGAAAAGTCAAACTATTAATCAGCATTACTCCCTTCATGTTCTTGTTGAACTCCGTAAAAGGATAAGGAAAAAACGACCCGAATTGTGGAAGGACAAGTCAGGGGTTCTCCACCAAGACAATGCGCCGGATCATTCCGCATTATCCGTCAAGAGGTTTCTAGCCAAGTACAGCATCCCAGTGTTAGACCATCCGCCTTATTCACCGGATCTTACGCAGTGCGACGCAGTCTATCTTTCCTATGATAAAATCTGCATTAAAAGGAACAAGATTTGAGTCCGTTGAAGCTGCGAAAGAGAAAACGGCACGCGTTCTGAAGAAGATGATAGAAGAAGACTTCCAGCACTGTTTCGAATAATGGAAGATTTGCCTGGAAGCGTTGTAGGGATTGAGAAGGGGTGTATATTGAAGGTGATAATGAGTAAATATGTAGACACACCTCGTATATGCTTCACATTAGGTCTTCTGTAACATTTTCAACAATTCGGTACACGAAATTTCGTTTGACACACAAAATTCCAAGCAAACTCTGCTCAATATTTTTATTCATAGATAAATCGCAATACACACTTGACGTGGATTAACACAACCAGATGAACTAAACAAATTAGTTGACCTATCACGCTCAAATTGGCCATCGTAACTAAGCACAGTGCCGCCAACTTACAGCAGAAAGGAAAAATAAAGAATATTTTACGCGGCCTTTATAAATGAGAAATATTTTTTTATACAGGATGTACAGAGATAATCTAATATGAAACGGATATTTTATTTCTACTTATACCAAGGTCACACTTGGCATTTTCAATACGTGTCGGAAGACTTTCAGTCTTCGAAACGTCTGCACGTTCCCTACAAACGAGACAAAAACGATTGAATGTATTGCCGGATTAATAACCTAATGTATTCTTCCATCCGCGAAACACTACGACGAACTACGAACTAATATATATTGTTATTGTTAAAAATTTGCAAACATATATGGATATAAATGTCTAAGACATCGCCCAGGGATATTAACATTGAAAAAAATCATTCCAAATGCCTAGAATATCACCGGGAAATATTGAATTGGAAATCAAGGTAAACTGAACTAGGAATTATTACGTCTAAGATGATTACTCTTGCTAATAAGTTGACAACCTTAATATAAGGTTGCAACGCAGAACGAACTTCAAAAGGGATAATAATAAGCATAAGATTACGACAACCATAAAGATTATCCTCGAACATCAGTATAATCGTAAATATTAAAGAGTAATTAAGGCGGCAGTCAACCAGGTGAAGGTGGACGGAATCTGTGTCATTGGATCACGTATAACTTGCAAATAATGTTCATATTTTTAATTTGGTTTTTTTCCTTTGTTGCAAATTGTGGACGAGATCATCTAGATTATTAGCGATAACCGACCTTCGGTGATCCATAACATCGTTATTGAAATGTTAAGTGCGAGACACTGCCCGACATTGACGTTGATATTGAAGGAGCGGTCCAAAATAATTTTTTAAAAAAACCAGATGGGCGTGCCTTTTACTTATTGTACTATATTTGGTTATCGTTTGTAAATTTAGGTATTTAGGTTTTGTTACGTCTTTTTTGCTAAATTAGCTAATCGGAATAATTAATTTATACAGAGTCAGTTATCATCAGTCTGGTGCTTTATAAATACATTACTAGTTGTTGTGCTCACACGCATTATTTCGCCAAATACAACAAGTTAATATTCAATAACAATTGTTTTCGGTTAATTTGTTTGGCGGTTAATAATTCTTAATTTTTGAAGTAAAAACTTCTTTAGCCGCGTTGAGCGATTTTTGGTAGAGGCAAAACTTATGAGTTCGCGTCACCGACAAGCTAGTGACGTGTTGCGCCAGACTGGCGACACGCAGCAGCATGTGTACATGTATACGCATGTATACACTAATACATTGTATATACGCGACTGTATCATGTGCGTGTTAGAGTCTTTTTGGATTGTTGTGTATAAGTTGTATTTATATTTTGTACTGAGCTTGCGCAACCCATCATATGTTTTGATTAATAAATAAACTATATGAAAATGTATATAATTAATGCTCGGAGTGCCAATAGATGTGAAAACCAGACTAATGTTAATAATTCGAATTTACAAATTATGAAATTTTACTTATTCATACCATAATTAATTTAAAAATTCCAAAACAAAAATACTGTTATTCCAAACTTTCAAGTTTTTACTTCTGTCGGCAGTGCCCATGACTGCTTACCCGTTTTTTTTTTTAAGAAATGGCTCTAGTAACAAGGATCGGTTCACAATCTAATTTCTATATATTATTTTGTTGTTTTGTGTTAGATCATTTGTTAAACGGTTTTGGGTTAGCGTCATATTTTTTTTTCGTATGGTAAACATGCTAAATTTCGATTCAAATAAAGAGCATTTGCGGCACGTACTGCTTTTTTTGTTCAATCGGAAGAGTAAAAGACGTCGTATATTTGTGGAAATTTGCAGTGACAATGTCGCAATGCAAGACACTTGTGAGCGTTATTTAGACGATTCAAAAGTGGTGATTTCTGATTGAAAGTTAAATAATGGCATATGCGTGGCAGATTGCGCGGAAAACATGTTCAATGAACATGTTAAGCTAATGCAAGACTTCCACGGTTTGATTAGTGCAGAAGAAGAATAGAAACAGTTCCTTCTACGCTGGGTGCAAGAACATAGAAAGATGTATCCAGACTGCAAAAAAGATACCTTAAAAAGAAAGTATCCTGAATAGTTCTATTATTTTGTTTGTCAATATGATTATATCCATTACTTAAACTTGTCTTTTCATTAATAGTTGCCTAAGATATGCACACTTACGATGACCTACCTAATAAATAAGTGTTGAAAAACAGAAATTTATGTAATCTTTGAGGACCTGTCGGCACGGGTTAACATTAACCTAGGAAGTTAAAATTTTGTATTTAAGTTTAGCTTATTTTATTAAAAATTATTACGCAAATTCATCAAAAGTTTGGACAAACTAAAAAATCACTCTTTATATAGTATTCAGGGCAAAGTTATTAATATCGAATGAAAACGAATGGATCTGGAACCGTGAAACACGAAACTGGCCGACCAATGCATCGGTATATTCTCGGCGAACACGATGATGCGAAATGGTATGTAGGCCGTCATAAGTCAAGGTTGGGAATCGAAGACATATGACTCCGTTGCATTAGTAAAAAGCACGTGATGGCTTTCTTTTGCGTCACCGCATTCTGACCAATATCGTCATCGCACCGGCAGATGGTTCTTGCACACTTATTGTCATTGCTATTTTGATTCCGCATTGCGATTGTAAATGGTGCTCGAACCGTAATGGAAAAATCAGGAAATATTTTATGTTCATCGTGTTCACTTATACCCTGCGTTTAAATAGGTTTTAAGAAATTAATACTAATAAAATGCAATACAATAAGCTTTTGACTCAAATAACATATCAAGCGCAATTTATAATTAAATAGCATATGTTGTAGGGAGAAGAAAACCGAAGTTTTCAAGCAAGGAAAAAAGAAAAATTTTGTTCCCCCTTACTACAGATGCTTACATTCTCTTGAGAAACTAATAAAAATGTAATCTTTTCGCCAGTAAACATTTTTAGAACAAGAAACAAACACGCATTTTGTTATATCAATATCACTTTTTTTAGCATTTATAAATATCCGGAATGCATTTCTAATGAATTTCATGGTTTATGTACAAGAGGTGGCGGTTAATAATTCTTAATTTTTTATCTATTTTTCGCCTCCAGTCACGATCCGGTCCAAAAAAGTATTTCTTTCGTGCCAAGTAAGCAAAAATCTGTCATTCAGCTGATGTGGTACCCATTTTCCTGCCTTCTGGATCTTTCCCATGGCATGCAGACCATCACAAATGGTTCGACGACCAACATTTAACCTCTCTGCCATTTGTCGTTGAGTTTGCATATCGTCTTTTTCCAACAATGTTTGCAATTCGGGTTTTTTGTTTTTCAAGTCGAAATCACCACTTTTGAATCGTCTAAACCAACGCCTAGAAGATCTTGTCTTGGAACATTGTCACCGTAAGTTTCGACAAATATACGACGTCTTTCACTCGCGTTTTTCTTTTGATTGAATAAGAAAAGCAGTACTGCTGCAAATGCTCTTTATTTGGGTCAAAACTCCAAATGTTTACCTACCGCAAAAGATATGACGCTAATTATTTTTAAACGTTTTTAAAGGTACTGTAGTAGCAACAAAATGACAAAAGAGATTATACAATGAAACGACCCTTGCTTACGGCGCCATCTCTTAAAAAGTTAAGAATTATTAGCCGCCACACTATCATTAAATGAATAAAAATATAAGGAGAACTTTTCAAACTCATTGTCGGAACTATCTTTTTAAATAAAAGTAAAAAAATTTCAGAGCCTTTGTTCTATATGACAAATGTTCCTTTGGCATTATGATTCATTGAAAACATGTAATTATTTATTTATCACTGCTACTTCGAATAATTACGCATACTATTGCGAATAAACAATAACAACCTTTATATAACTCATTAATATTTGTCTGCGGTAAGATCCGTTTAATGCGTAAACTATTCTATAAAACCTCTTTGCTGATTGTTTCCAAATGTCAATATATATATTAGTGTCAATATAACATTAGTGGTGGAGTTCAGATCAATCTTATTATAGTGATTAGTTGAATAATTGGAAGCATTTTTATTTCACGATATAGTACAACACCCAGAAAAAAAACTGCATAACCCACGATCATGCCTTAGTCTTGTTGCGTTAAGATACCATTCTTTACGACAATCAGTGACGATCAGCTCAGCGGTTGGACGGCGACGAAGCTCCACAACACTTCCCAAAGCCGAAAATGCACCAAAATAAGGTCATGGTGGTCTAGGCCGGTGCGATTGAAATGAAACGATTAGAGCGGAAAAGTAAGCAAATCCATGAAATACACAAAACACTGCGGCGCATGTGCCCGGCATTGGTCAACAGGAAGGAACCAATTCTCCTCCATGACAACGCTCGGTCACACGTCTCAATGACCAAGCGACAAACGCTGCATGAGTTGGACTACGAAACCCTCGACCATCCGCCAAACTCGCCTACTGAGTACCACTTTTTCTGCTAGCACTTTTAATTGCTTTAAAAATCAAGAGGATGAAAAAACAGCCTTCAACGACTTCGTCGCCTCCAAGACTCCGGAATTTTATGCAACCAATATAAATAAACTTGTTTCTCGTTTAAAGTTTTGTTTGAGTTGAGATGTGCATATTTCAATTTAATGGTTTAAAACCGCAATAACTTTCTTAAAAACCTAATAAAAGAACGTCGCACTTCATCATCTGAATCCTGACTACATAATCTTTATTTTGTCGTTGTATTGATGTTTGAAGAATAACTAATCAGCATCGTGAACATTCAGTGGGGTAATCACGTGTAATTTATTTCGTGCAATGATTACAACAATGTTGTTGAACGAGCGAGTGATACCTTTTGCACAAAATATCCCAATAAACGTAATCACGTGATGTACCTAAAGAATTGCCGTAAAATTACAAGATGTTTTGTTTTTTGGATTAAAACAAATCACCATTGTTATAGTTACATAATATATGTAGTAAAAAGTACTTGAATTTAATTATATGTTTACTAATTGGTAAAGTTATAGAGATCACATCACATATAAATTAAACATTTGTTTGGGTACTAAATTCGATTGGATTCATTTCCCGTGATTGTAAAGTATTGGTCTGGTGCAAAAAACAAAAAAGCTTACCAGATGTGGTGTTTAATAATTCTTAATTTTTTAAGACATAGCGCTGGAAATAAGAATCGCTTCACAATCTAATTTCTAATATAATTTTATTGCTACGCTAGTACATTTCAAGTTAGCGTTAGATATCTTTCGTGTGGTAAACATGTCGAGTTTCGAGTCAAATAGAGCATTTGCGACACATATTGCTTTCCTGTTCAATCAAAAGAAAAACGCGAATGGAAACTATAGTATACTTGTGGAAAATTCGAGGACATCGACAAATTGCCAGAGGAATGGGAAAATGTCCAGCTAGTAATGGCGCATACTTTGAATAAACCATTTTTTACGTTTCTCACAAATTAGACGTATTTTTTTAAGAAAAAATAATTATTACTAAACCGGTATAGCAAGATGCTTGATGACGTTTGATGACGACTGACCGACTGGCGGAAAACAATAAAAATTATTAACCGCCAAACCAGGTATATGGAAAACTTGTTACTTTTTAGGGAGATCTTGTTATCTTTTTGGTCACCTAGATCAATTATTTAGTCAGAAACCTAAGAACTTCTCTGAGGGTCAAATTATGCAGCTACTTGGGCACATTGAATAAATGTAATTTTTAGTAAATAACATTTTTCCAACAACAAAATATTTTAGACTCACTCTCATAGGTGATGCATTCGTGAACATTCTTAAAATGTAACTTCACGTGTCGTTCAAATAGAATTTTACTAATGATAATATGTTTTTTTCAGGTTTCGTCTTATGGGTACTACGCTTTGGATCATCTCCATTCTTTCTATTACCGAGTTGACTGGTGGTCATTCGACCCTCATCCAAAACAAATTCGATTACGCCAAGTACCTAAGACCATTACCTGAAGACATCGGTCCCATAGTACGTTTAGCATTTACGGCGGAAAACAACGGAGCTATATCGGAAGGGGATTGCGGCAAACGAGACGATGGTGTGCCTTGCCCGCCGAGCAAGTTTAGGAAAGCTACTGGAGAGTGTAATAATGTTCGTCACCCCACTTGGGGCGCCAGGGGTGCCCCATTTTTGCGTCTGGTCACTCCAGAATATGCTGATGGTAAATAAGTTTATTTTTATTCAAATTTCCTCTTGCATTTGATATGTCAATCAAATCATCATCGTTAATGAAAATAAATCCGTCGCCCACTGCGCCTCGGAATAGACGCACAACAGGATTTAAAACTTCCTCAATGTACATAGTACTAATCACTCTTTTGTCCAAATCCAGTAGAGATGTCCGTGTACCCCTCATAATTTCAACCCAAAATATCACGCTCTCACTTTCAAGTGGGATACGTGGTTGAGCTGTTTCTAGTCGGGCTTGTTGAACTAGAGCTCTCCAAACTATTTTTCTTCGTAAATCAGAAACCAAGCCAATTCTCGTGTTATCGGATAATATCACGTTATTCCAGTTAGGACTATGATCCACCATTTATCAAGCCCATTGCAATCTTTACATTTGTTTGTTGAATGGTTAGTTTGAGAACACGTAAAGGGCTTCTGCGAAGCAAATTTACCGCTTTCAGTCTGCGTGTTATCACTTATCGTAAAACATTTACCTCTTCAAGCCTAAGAAGCTCTCTTGACATACCGCTTGTAGATTCTAGACGATTTTTCATTTCGAGCTATCATTGATATCTGCCGGTCTTGTGCCGCTATTGTACATCATTTTCTACCACTTCTGGGGCGATCATTTACGTCATTTCTCTCTTGGATTTTTTTATGAATTTTCAATACAGCATTTTGGGAAACTCGTACAATTTTCGCGATATCACTTTGATCAAAGCCCTGTTGTAACAAAGCAATTACTCTTGATCTGTTATGAAATATCATTTTCTGGGTAGTTTTAAACGACTTGATTAAAGATTAAAAAAGTAGTGAAATAATGTGTAAATGCCAGTATCAACGGAATGAGCAAAAAACGAAAAACCTATGTTATAAGCAAAACAATACTTGTCTATAATAAATATCTATCACAATTTTTAGAGTATAGAGAATAGAGTTTAGAGGCATAGATATCCTATTTGTAAATATTCCAAACTTTTGGACATAAGTGTATCTGCGAGGTATGAACCAATCTACATCTCCTTGAGACAAGGCATCCCATGTGCTTTGTACATAGGCGTCAAGTTCGTTCAAAGTGGTTTGATGACCTTTATATACTCTGGTGTTATTTTGCTGAAAAATAGGATTTGGTCGAACTTGCTGGCCCTACGACTTCTGACGTCGCTCTCTTATACGGTCTAATAATTAATTGTATTTGGGTTGCATAATCTGCTGCGTATAAACTTCCTCTGGCGGTTACTAGAAGTTATTTGCTTCTGAAGTATATATCACCCAGTAGATAATATCTCACATGATTGAGTTATCGCACATAACTGCCTTCTGAAGTAGTGAATATAAAGCCTTCTGAAAAGATGTCCTTGCCACCAGGATGTTGCCGCGTCGGTGGTTGACCTTTCTTTTATTTATTATGGGTATACGGTTAATGATCTTGTATTATTTCTTCTTATAACGTTGTCATTTCAGGCCTGCCGAAATAGAAATAATTTTTAAGCGATTTTGTCGATTAAAAAAAAAAATATATATATATATATATATATATATATATATATATATATATATATATATATATATATATATATATATATATATATATATATATATATATATATACATATATATAAAATTGGGTATTTTAGTATTATTATCTATTTCACAGTTTTTAGTGATTCACACATTAATGCTAAAAGATGAGTACGCAGAAAATTATAATATATCACACGTACTGTTTAAAAAGAAACAGCAATTTAGAAACTGTAGGAAAAATCAAACATAAATAAATATGTTTGAAAAATAACGATATTTGTTAAATTTAAAGAAAACTACTAGCGCCATTTTTTCAAACGATATATAAGATGAAAGCTGTATATCTCCTCTATAAAGCGAGAGCACCATCATTGGAATGGATCAACAGATAGTCAAGTACAAACTTGTCAAGTCTAGTCAAGTAATAACTTGTTATTACGCTTAAAATGACAGTAGTCAGCTAACAAAGCCAGTCCAGCCAAAAAAAAAAGAAAAGGTTTTTGTCTGTTATTTTCTAATAGTTTTATCAACCTAAAGTAGTGAAACAGTTTTTAGTATCAATAATTAGAACTAGTTATGTAACAAGAGAATTATTTTTGTATTTTTTTATAAATTTCCAAACAACATTTTTTTTTCAGGAAAATCTAGTCCTCGTCAATTCTCATCACCTTTACCTAGTCCGTTACTCGTGTCAGCCACGCTCCAGACCAACCCTCCAAAATCACATGAATACGTCACATCTTTACTTGGAGCTTGGGGAGAGCTACTGTTACACGATCTAGCAATGACGGGTAACTTAAAGAATCAGGATTGCTGCAGTGATTCTTTAAAACGTCATCCGGAATGCTACGGACAACTGGGCGATGGTCAGTGTAAAGAGTACATGAGAACATTGCCTTCGATTGATGTGGACCATTGTAAATTCAGTAGGTTTTCAAAGAAATTTTGTGACTCGATAACTGAGCAATTATTTGATTACAGAATATAGAAATCAAATGAATTTGGCATCTTCCTTCTTGGATGGATCTGCCATTTATGGAACAACTAGTGAACAATTGGCAAGTTTGAGAACTTTTGATGGAGGTTTGGTTAACGTGTCAGCTTGTTCTTTCTGTCAATCGAACGCTCTATATTCAGCCATCATGAAGGAACACAACAGAATAGCGATAGGCCTGACACAACTTAATAAACATTGGACGGATGAAAACATCTTCCTCGAGAGCAGGCGTATTGTTATCGCAGAAATCCAACACATCACTTACAACGAGTTTCTACCAATCGTTTTGGGACAAGTATGAATATTTCTCATATTTCTCATATTTATCTCAATTAATTTCGTCATTTTTTCCAATTAGGAATCAATTGTAACATCAGAATTGAATTTGAAGCCACACGGAAGATTTTCCAAATACTCCAGTTCTCGAAAGGCAGGCGTTTTCAATGAAGTTGCCATGACTGCTCTGCCGGCTTTGCTTTCAATGCTGCCAAAAAGTTTAGTAAGTAATATAAACAAAATATTTTTTTTAGTAAACGTATTCACTATCGAAAAATTACACCATAATGTATAAGAACTGTTATTAGAAACTTGCTAATGCGTAATTAAAATAACAATTGTTTAATATTTTTTTGTAGATGAACGAGACCGTTGATACTTTTGCTGAAATGATTGATGTTTTGATATCTGTGCCAGCTCAGAATCCTAGTGCACATATGATGGTACCATTGAGAGAAGGCTGGGATACGTTTGCCTTATTTTTGCATATGGGTCGGGATCACGGTTTACCTGGATATTTTAAAATGTTGGAATATTGCACCAACCAAACTTTAGATAGGCCAATCGACTTCAAAAGTTTAGAGAGTAGAATTAAACCTGAATATGTCAAAGCTTTGAAGTACTTGTATAAAACAACAGAATCTATTGACCTTCTTCCTGGAGCGCTCCTCGAAAATCCCCTACCAGGGGCTATCGTCGGGCCTAGCTTAAACTGTTTGTTGAAAGAACAATTTATTCTGTTGAAAAAGAGCGACCGATTCTGGTATGAGAATGATTTACCTCCTAGTTCATTAACGACCTCACAACTTAAAGAAATAAAAAAATCAAGCCTGGCAGCTTTGTTGTGTGCAAACACAGAAGGGTTGGTTAATATACAACCTAAAGCTTTCGTGGCAGAAGACAATTTTTTGAATGTCAGAATATCCTGCGACCAATATCCACTTCCCCAACTGGCCGAATGGGTTGAAATGAATCACATGGGTGATGTTAGTGAAGAACTATTGATGGATGCTTTGTCTAAAGCGGAACAGAGACTTCTTGATCGGAGGAAAATGGAATACAGAGTATGGAGTACTGGTCAGTATAGCTTTTGATATTCGTCATTTAACATTTGAATAATAAATATTTTTTTCTTTCTGCAGTGGGCGGCGTTGATCCAAAATCTTCATATGGTACTGCAGCTTCATTTAGCAAAGCCAATAAGGAAGCTTTAAAGATTGCTAACAATTCTCTGTTGTTTGAGTTTGCTTCAAATGAAATTTTAAATTCCTTAGAGTTAGTTGATACATTTAATAGACTAGGTTATTTAAAAGAAATTGAACTTTTGAAAAAAAAATTACAAGAAATATATTTAACCGAGGTAGAAGATACTAGATGAAAATTCATTTTAAATAAATAAGCAAAAATTAATATCTAAAATTTGCACTATATTTAAAATTGTATGTATAACAATTGTTTCGACACACAGTGCCTTTATCAAATACAAACTATGTTAAACTAACAGTAAGGAAAGAAACTTACAACCTAAACTTTCCATCGACCTAATAATACCATAAAAGATAATAGTGGAGAAATCCATTTTTTTTTCAACGTCTAGGAGGGTAATATAAGTTTAATAAAGAGGAATCATTCAAGTCCAGCTGGTCATTTAACAAAATATCCAAATTTTTCCTTTTATTTATAACTAGACTCCCTTTAAGATTTAATTTTTTGGATTTATTTTCATTGCGTAAATATCTATAAATCTCTATAAATCAGGAATTAATTTAATTGAGTGCGGATCGTGTCCTGTATCTATGTTGGACACACAGTCTTTCTCTACTAGGCTCAATGAACATAAAATAAGTTATACTAAACAACAAAATAATTCTCATTATACTAACCACTAAATGTTAAGAAATCAATTTCAATGATAATTATAAAATGTTACATAACAAAAGAAATCCAAAAAATTAATTCTTTTAGAGAGCCATAAACATTAATAAAAAAAATTGGATATTGTGCTAAATAACCAGCTAGAGTTGAAGGGTTCACCGTGATTTAAATTATATTACCCTCCTAGAAGTTGAAAATAGGTTTCTGCACTATCATCTGTTATGTTAATATTAGGTCGATGGATAGATTAAGTTGTAATAACTTTTCTTACTGTTAGTTTAACATAGTTTGTATTTGAAAAAGGCGCTGTGTGTCGAAACAATTGTTATAACAGATGTCCAATATTGTTATTCATTTTCGTAGATATAATTAATAGAAGTCGATTTAAGGTATAATAATTTTATTATTATAGCATTATAGTACAGTGCTATTTATTTAGCAAAAATAATACTGTCGAGACGGCGGCCTTCGCAGCGCTGGCATTCTTGCGGCCCAGGCATTATTGCTTAACCTTGACGGTAAATTTAGAGTTGATCCGGTAGTTTGAAAATTTTATCCATTTCTTTATTAAATTAACACTTGATGCCTTGTTTATGTCATGTCAATTATACTCGGTCCTATATAGACAACGAGCCGTAATAAGCAAATTCTTGTTTTGATAATACGCGCGAACACAGAAAGTGCGTTGTTGTCCGGTAAAACGCTCCATAGCAACTAAGTTTCCCTGAACCAAGCTTCCATGCAAAGTTAACATAAGCGCGTTCTGCGTCACCTAGGAGAAAATAAATTGGTAAATATGAACGACATTTCTGAATACCTGGTACATACAATTTTAAATATAGTGGAAATTTTAGATATTAATATGTGCTTATTTATTTGAAGTATATTTGCTTATTAGAAAAATGTTTCGATTGCAGTGATGAAAAAAGCAAATCGCACAATGCCCAATAGCTCAAATATAGTCAATGTTTAATAAGTCGAATACATTTTAAATAATAAATATTAACGAAAAACTCTCTAAGGCATAAGAGCAATGTTATGCAGAATCATTAAGGAAATGTAATTGTTCATGGTCGATAATATTGGTTAAAATATCGATTTCTATCTACTACAGTTTGATGTGCTATTAGAACAGGGTGATTTTTCTACTGCGTCCGAACTTTAAATTCGAAATAAAACAACAACCAAATTAGATGGCTTGAAACTATTTATTTTATGTGAAATAACATTCAATGGCATTAATGTTTGAAAACAATTACGGACAAATATTCGCCGCGAAGTGCATTCTGTTAATCCAATTTCCGATCACCTTTTCAAGTAATTGGGATCTTATGTCCGCAATTGTCCGAGTTATGTTAATTTTCAAAACGTCAATAATTGCTGGTTTATAGGCATAGTCCCAAGATTTAACATAACGCCAAATAAAATGAGTTAAAGACTTTAAATCACCTGACCTTGGTGGCTAATTAACAGGCACGTTCATCGAAATAATTATCTCGCCGAGTTGTTCCCTCAATAAATCGATTGTTGCGTTGGCTGTATGATATCGCTCTTTAACGATCTTTAACGATCTACATTAATGGATTAATAAATTTGGATCCTCATGAATATTACCAACAACAGCGGCGATATTTTTTACGGATCGAAGATCGTTTTTTGTTTTAATATTGCGCAACGTAAAATGCGTTCGGAATTTTCCGATAATTCACGAAAAGCTCTATAAGTTTGACGCCTAGAATACTGATTTTGATAATAAATTTTGACAATTTGCAAGCGTTGCTCTGATGCTAAACCTTATGTGATGATTTGCCTATACGGAATAATTGTGATGACTGGGCGCGGAAAATTACAGTTCGTTTGACAGTGACCCCTATCGGAAGTTTAGATACACTAAAAAAATTATCTTTTATGATGATTTAAAAATAAAGCAAAATTTTGGTTTCTTACGGATACCCGGTGTATATGACAATAAATTAACAACTAAATTAAATACAATTTGTAGACATAGAAGAAGACGCAGAAGTACCTTACAAAGTCGGGACGTTTCCTTTTTACTCCAAGACGACTTAAGTGACAAATTGCAAAATGTGGATATAGCTTCTTTACTTCCAGCAGAAGCTTTGAATTTGGATGAGAGCTGCGATGATACTGGACCATGCGACCCAACCTATCCATTCAGGACTTTAACCGGACATTGCAATAATCTGAGGAATCCCAAATGGGGAAAAAGTTTAACAACATTTAATAGATTACTGCCGAGTGTTTATGAGGATGGTGGGTGGTCCTTATAACTTTTTTTTTGTTTTCCAGATAAAAATATTGATATATTTTACAGGAATTTCTCAAATGAGGACTCATTCCGTTACTGGAGTTCATTTACCCAACCCTAGGACCATCTCTAGGCTGATTCACCCGGACATTAGTAACCTTCATTCTCGTTACACACTTGTAACGATGCAATTTGCACAATTTCTGGATCATGACTTAACTATGACACCTATTCATAAAGGATTCCACGAATCCATCCCAAGTTGCAGGTCTTGCGATAGCCCTAAAACTATCCATCCTGAATGCAGACCTATACCAGTGCCCGAAGGAGATCATTATTATCCAAACTATAATACCACGTCTGGAACGAAAATCTGTTTCCCATTCATGAGATCGTTGCCTGGACAATTACAGCTTGGACCGAGAGAACAGATCAACCAGAATACAGCTTTTCTAGATGGATCCATGGTAAAATAATTTCGATACTAGTTAATTGGTACAAAATTATATAGTATACGAGATATGTAAATATAGTAATGAAACTGATGGCGAAGCATTCGATCTAGCAAAAATGTTGCCTTCCATTGTTGAAGTGAACCAGATTTTTCTAGGGCGTTTTGAAAATGAGGGACAATCATTTCGTTTAACGGTACACTATAAAATTTTGTTTCACTTGGGCACGAAATGTTTTGTCAAAAATCCAGCTTTTCCAAAGAGCGAGACTCGAAGATGAACCTCGCAGTTGAAGGCCTTTAACTGCAAATAAGTGTTGAAAATATCCTTAGAATGCGAGATCTTTTGCCTTCTGATCTCCGGTTGATGGTAAGAATGATCGAACTCATTGATCTGATGACTCACACAACCATTCATCAAATTTTTACCAAGGAATTGGGGTTGAAGGAAGTTGGCATTAAATGGCTCCGAAAACCCTTTATCCGGATCAAATCGCATCTTTTGACTTTTTGGGGAAAATTAAAAAAGAATTTCATTTTCGGGGATGTGTCATTACAACCCGGAATCGAAGCGTTAGAGCCAGTAACACTCCAAACTGACCAAACCACCATTGGTACACTCCAAACTTACCAAAAAAACCAGACCAAACAAATCAAAGATAAAAAGCATGTTGGTTTACTTTTTTGATGGCCAGGGGATCCTTCAATAGGAATTTGAGCCTCATGGGCAAATGGTAAACAAGCATTTTTTACCAGAAGTTTGTGGTGGAGATACTCTAATTTTAACTGAATAAAAAAATTATTATGAAAATCAGTCAATATAATATCAAAAAATCCTATTAATTGACTAGAAATTCGTTGTCATTGGTTTTGTAAACATTAGGTATATGCATAACTAATATTTTGTAGCTCTTACATATTGTGAATTAATAATTGTTAAAGAATTGCATTTTTGGATAGTACCGAACTTATTCGTAGAAAATTCGTTTCGATAAAGATTTAGAATCGCCTCCTGAAATTTCGTTCAACGAAATTTAAATATCTTGATTTTTTTTTTAGATTTATGGGGAAAATCCATGCGTATTACATAAACTTAAGGGGGATTTTGGTAAAATGAACGCAACGGAACTTCCTGTCGGTACCAAGGATCTTCTGCCAAGAAATCTTCATCCGGAATGCAAATCTTCCTCAGGTTTATGTTTCATTGCTGGTATTACATCAATATTATAACTAGACAGTATATATTAAGTAAGATATTTTAGGCGATGGCAGAGCCTCTGAACAACCTGGTCTCACTATGATCCATACCATATACTTGAGAGAACACAACAGAATTCGAAACGGTCTTCAACAGGTTAATCCCCATTGGAGTGCAGAACGAATGTACCAGGAAACAAGGAGAATCGTTATTGCTAATTTACAACACATTACTTACAATGAGTTCCTGCCAAGAATTCTTGGATGGAATGCGATTAATCTCTATGGACTGAAACTACTTCCACAGGGTTATTATTCAGATTACAACCCAAGTTGTAATCCGTCAGTTTTTACCGAGTTTGCTGCAGCTGCATTCAGAATTGGTCATTCTTTATTAAGACCACACATTCCACGATTGGATAATAACTACAACATCGTAACCCCACCTATATTACTTCGAGATTCTTTCTTCAAAACCGATTTCATGATGAAGGTGAGTTTAAAAAAGGCCTGACATTTGTAAATGTTACGTGGATATGGTTTCCAGCCAGGACTGATTGATGATATAGCACGTGGCATTGTCTCAACACCGATGGAAAACCTGGATCAGTTTATCACCGGAGAAGTGACTAATCACTTGTTCGAAGATCACAAGATACCATTCTCTGGTATTGATCTTATTGCTCTCAATGTTCAAAGAGCCAGAGACCACGGTAAGTGTATATTATTCATTTTAATAAAAACCAAATTTTTGCTTTAGAACAATATTTTTAAAAAATATAACGGCTAATGGAGTCTAATGGAACTGGCATGAGGATAATCGAGATATAGTGATATAGAGAATCAGGTAGTTAAATATTACTATAGATTGCATAATGATGGTGTAATACCAACAGAAGATAAAGGAAAATGAATAAAAGAAGTATATTAACAAAGGATCTAGAAAACGTTGAAATTGGAAACAAATACGAGGAGAGGATGCAGAGTACAATAAGAAGAATGGCACATGAAACAATAGATGAACAAGGTATGAGCTAGAGAAAATAATTTTTCAACACTGGCTAAGAAATTATTACGAGAACAAGATGAACAGATGGTGTGACACAGAATGTGACAGGGGAAACGAGGCGTACAGCGAAGCTACTTAAAAATGAACGGGTTGATATAGAAAGTTGGGATGGTGATATTTTGAACAATATTGAACAAGTCAGGAAGCACTGATGAAGAAGAAGGGGAGAGAACGGACAAAGGTATCGAGAGAGAACTAGAGGAGGGGGTGTGACACAGTCGAAAAGAAGGGCAAGGAACAGAGCGGTTTGGCGGCAGATTGTAAACCAAGCCAAAGGCCTTAAAGGCCTGTAGAGCCGGGCATATATATAGGGTGTGCGGAAATAACGACGAAATGTTTCGTGAGGTTACTCTACGGATTAAAACATAAAAAAGCTCCTGTAAACATACCCCAAAAATTGCTTCTTAAAGGAGGACTTTGAAGATAGTTTTTTCGCAATATTTTCGAAACGGTTTATGTGTCGAAACGTGAAATTCGGTATACTTCAATAAGTTGGAATGGAGAAAACGTTTTTCGTTTAATAATTAAATATTTTAGTCAGGGGCGTCACATCCCCATGTGACGCCTCTGCGACTCCTTGGTAAATGCTGCCATAACGTTTTTGTTTGTAATATTTTTTAATTTTTTAAATCAAATTATTGAATCGCAAAGATTTTTAGGTAAAAAAGATCCTCTTATTTCATATCGTTAGGATAGACCATTTTCCAGGCAACTGACTTTTTCTAACTCGATGTACGATTACATGGATATCGAAATGCATCTTAACAATTAAGTAGGCGGGTGTCGCTGTTAATCTTTGTCTTGAACATTTCGTAAAACGACCTTTTTCTTCGAAGAAACGGTGGATATACATTTTATGTACGGGAACTATTTTCATATATGTATATATTCATATGTATATATATAAAATACAGAAATGCTGTTTATATATTAGTGTTTTAATCCGGATTTTTCGTTTTTCCACAATATTTTCTCGGCAATTTTTTTTATGAATCGATATCAATGCACTGTTGATATTATGTTAAACATGTAATCTGTCGATTATAACTAAATGCCGCCATTAATATTACTTTACGAGCAATATTTTTGAATCCATTTTTACGACTTGTAGTTTTAAGCCTTTCATCCTAGTTATTTTTCAAATTGGTCATATTTTACAGCTATTCCATCATACAACAATTATAGAGCTTTGTGTAATCTCAAGCGAGCTACCACTTTCGAAGATTTGTCTCGAGAAATCGCCCCAGAGACAATTCAAAGACTGAAGTCGATCTATCCTACAGTGGATGATATCGATTTATTCCCTGGAGGAATGAGTGAACGTCCTTTACAAGGAGGTCTCATAGGACCCACATTCGGTTGTATTATTGCTCTTCAGTTTAGGCATTTACGTAAATGCGATAGATTTTGGTGAGTTCCTTACGACATACATTTAGTAATATAAAATCAATCTATATTATTTTTAATAGGTACGAAACGAGTGATCCAAATGTGAGATTCGCCGAAGCCCAATTGGCTGAAATTCGAAAAATCACTTTGGCAAAAACGTTTTGCGACAACTTGGACGGCAATAGTGATATGCAGAGATCTGCATTTGACTTGCCTTCTAATTTCCTCAATCCTCGGTAAGAATTTGCTTATTCTATAGGGTGATTTTTTAGTGCGTCCGGACTTTATATTCAAATAAAAAAACAATCAAATTAGATGCCTCGAAAATATTTGTTCTATGTGAAATGACATTCAATGACGCTAAGAAGCACACCTAGACGCCTAAAAATAGGTGATTTTTTATAATTTTTTTAAGAAAAGAATTGCATTGAATGTTTTAAAATGTTGAGAATATATTTGTGCATAAATAATGTATACATAGTCATTTTTTTGAATGAAAAAAATTGATTTTCAGCAAGTTATTCACCATCTCCCAAGCCTTCAAAAATAAGCTCCTAAACTGCTCCTAACTTCACAGAGCCTGAAATAAAAAACAACTTCATTAAACTAGAAGATATTGCCTATAAAATAACCCAGAATTATAAAAAAATTAATAAAATGGCAGTTTGGAAAAAAAATTACATTTTCGTTCAAAAATTGCTCATTTTTGCACGGCAGGCACGGCAAAATTACATTTTTTATTCAATCGAGGAACTGGAGAGTCATTGTATGGAGAAACAGATACAAAATATGCTGCAAAAAAAACAAATCGATCGGATGATTTGTAATCGAGTTAGAACTGCAGCAAATTTGAAAAATGTCGTTTTGAGAAAAACGCGTTTAAAGATAAAATTATTGATTTCATTGTTATAAATCGATAAATATCATACCTACAATAGCTTGTCAAGTCCAATACTTCAGCTTCCGCGCGGCGATAAGCGCACCAGCTCTCTGCGCCTTCTGGACAGTTTCCATGATTTGGATTGTTTCCAAATTGCTTTATACAGTTCATCCATGTTATCTTGTCTGATGTCTCATGATCGCTAGGCCGTAGTATAAGTAGTTATAAGTTTATTAATTAACTTGACAGTTAATTTCCGTGTATTTTTATTTTTTCTTCCTAAACTGTTATGATTTTTCTTCGAATTACATCGTGATCCCATTCTTTTTTTTACATATAGATAGAACTCTAATTTTTCTACAGGAATATGATGTGGATTCAAATCCAATAATCCTATATATGTCGCATTATCACCATCGCCAATATACCGCGTATATTTCACCCCGTAATTATCAATCGAGCTAGAAAGACTAAACATTTCTTTTGCACTATCGACTACCATTTTTGAAGCTGATCCTTCGTGATATATTTTGCCGTCATCATGCTGTAAGAGCCATTCCTCGTAACCTTTAGGATCGCTGTCTTTCTTTTCCAAAAAACACAACTCTGACAGTAAGTAGATTTTACACACGAATCGATTATCTTCTTACAATACTTTTCTGCAAAAGTTACTACGCCAAAACGTGAAGGATGGCCACGTTTTTTCCACGTACCATCTCCAGAAATCGTTAAATTTCGATCTGAATTTTCTTTTTTCAATGTCAGCTTCTTCTCTTCTATACTTCTTTGTACACTAAATTTACAAACTGATTCTGCTGCTATCCCTAAATTTGCGAAGCATCCAGCGAAAGTTTGATGATTTTCCAATCGTAGGCCAGGAATTTACGTACGAAGCCCCGCAGACTTGCTTGATTAAACAGTTAAATTTTTTCACAAGTATTGCACATCACTAAATTAATAATTGTAGAAAAATAATGAAAAAAAACTGAAGAATGCAACATCCTTGAGTTGGATCAATCACAATTTCTTCGTCGTTATTAGATAATAGTTTTTCAGCGCACGTACTGGTATTCGCGGTATGTTGGCTTTCAAGGCGTCAACATTGATGATTTGATGGTTTATTAGCATATACCAAAGACATAATTCCAAAGAGAATAATGTAAAGGCGATATCAAGACAACATTTTTCGATAATAATATAGAGAAAATAGCATCTCAATTGAATTAGGAAATTTTTGAAATACAACGCGAAATTAGGATTTTCGTTTTACAGAGTACCATGTAGTGCTCATCCTTCAATTGACTTCAATGCATGGAGAGAAAATCCGTCGGGAAAGGGCTGCTTCATTGGTGGAAGACAAGCCTTATTAGGGGAAAGCATATTTCCAAGTCCTTGTACCAGCTGTATTTGTACAGCCGAAGGAGTAAGTTAAATTATATCACATTTTATGCTAAAGAGTTGATCTAAATTTCGTTCCACAGGGTACTTGTGCCTCTCTTAAAGTAACCGACTGTACTCAACTCCTAAGAGAGTGGTCAAAAAATGACGTTTTAAGAGACGACGTATGTACAGCCCAATGCGGTCATTTACTTCATAATGGTGCATCCAGGTCCTTCCCATCCGCACCATCACCATTCAAACAACACACCGTGAGAAATGTCGAGTCTCAGGATTTTGACTTTCTCGGATCCATACCCAATCTAAGTCCCTTCATTGCCAAGTGAAAAGGCAAATTTAAAAGCTTTAACTTATCAAATTATTTACCTGTAATTACGTAAGATAATTTTTTATATTTTTCTTTCCATTATTAAACCAGAATGAGTGTAAAGTGAAATCGTGAAAATGTTACTGATTTAAAAATCATATGCGGGGCTATAAATGGTTACTGTAATGTTTGGCTAAATTAATCTGAAAAAGTATTCGTTTAATTCGTGTCCTGTATTTGTACAAAGCAAATAATATATCACTGCCGCGGTTGCCAGTTTTCCCACATTGTATTATAAAAACTATCTGTATAATTTAGAATAGACAGTTTTGTAAATATGTAACATTAATGCATTTGTATTGTATGTAGATGTAGAATAGGTCTCTTTAATAAATGCTATTTAATGCTAATATTGATCTATATTCCTTTTAATAAGTGTTCATGTTCAAAAATGTGTCGCTTTTCCGAGGTTTTGGCCTTTATTATTTTCTCTTTGTTTAGGATTCAAGGGGATTTAAAGTGTTTTCATCTTAACGATTTGATTTGAGGTTATTTTTCTGTAGAATTTGAATGTTAATACGAGTAGTTAGTAGTAATAATATTTCGAACAATTTTTTTTATTATTCAAAATTCAGTATTTATACAGTAGGTCATAAGTTTAATTTTGACAAAAAGATGTCAAATTTTGCGAAAATATTTTCCAGTCAATTTTTTCCAAAATTTACTCTAATTTTCTAAATTTTGCATTTTGGAGTGAAAATTTTCCAAATGTGGTACCCTAGGAAAGTTTCACTATACTAGGTAGAGAAAATTATGGGGAATTGAACGGCGACAAGCGCGGTTCCTTAACTAGAACGGTTTCTGAGATATCCCCAAAAAACTATCAGATGAATGCAATTTTATCGTTTGACTGATCTATTTAGGTCAATTTTTGAAAAATCGTATCTCGAAAACTAAAAGACACACACACACTAAAAGACACTCCCGACACTCCCTTATCATAGGCTTGGGAGGACGCTAAAATATAAAATTAGTTTTCCTGCGCTAATTTCTACATTCATGTTGTTATTGTGTACAAAAATTATTTTTGAATTTGTTTCTGGTTTTCCTTAAAAAATGGACAGAAGGCTAATAAAATGTATGGGCTTGTGCATAAAAGTTGGCATTTGGCCAAAATACAGTTCGCGGTATGTTTTGACAGGACGACAGTGAATTTCTTCATGTATGGAAATTGCATTTTGGCGGTATTTTTTTTCTAATTGCAGAATGATTAAAGGTATTATTTAATTTCTAAACGACGATGAAGGAGCAATCGATATTGAAAAAGCGTTTTCAAGTAAGTTCTTTCCCAATGTTACTGGTGCTATAGACGACTGCCAGGAGGTACTTTTTTTCTAATCACAGAGCGATTTAAGGTACTATTTGATTTCTAGTTAGATTTTATATAATAGCTGTAATGTTTTGTTGCATTCTAATTGATGGGGTGTATAACGCTTTAATAGAGTTTCTAAGTTATGGAAACATTTTAAGTAGAAACTACTAATAAGAAACTATTTTAATCTTCAGGTACACATCGTAAATGAAATGGTTGCCATCAATATGGAATTGAATTTGTACAGTTTCATTGATTGTCACAATAAACTCTCTGTGTTGAATAATCCAAAGATTTACAATTTTTTTGAGGAATCTGTCACCTCATATGATTAAAAAGATTGGCGACCAAGGAGCAATTGACATAGAAAAAGGGTTTAGAAGGAAGAGCTTTTCTAATATTGCTGGTGCGGTAGATGACTTGACTCATATTAAAATAGATAAACCTGAACTAGATCCAGATACCTGCATCAAGAGAAAAGAATTCTACTCCATTCAGGTATGTTCTTAAATTGATGAATTTATTTGTAGCGTTGATTATCTTTTTTTTTATGCAAGTAGTCTGTGACAACAGCCACAAAGTAATGGACCAGTTGCAGGACAGTAGAGTGTTCCTCACTCTGTAAGATACTGGACCAAAAATGTGGTCCTTATTTTTTAATTCATGGATGCAAACAAAAAGAGTTGCCACCATTTCAAGACAAAGGCTAGTTAAACAGCAGGCAAGTAAATTACAATTTAAAATTGCCATAAAGTCTACATGTAAGTGAACTACTTTTAGGCTTTTCAGATTTCCTCTGTAAAATGAGAAAAATAACTTTCACGGTTTCATTTCATCGGAGCATGTTGCATTTTACATAAGATCCCATTAAATGATGAGTTCACAGTCAATGACATGGATCGTAATGAAGATACTGTACTTTTACTGAAGGAAATGAGGATTTTGTCGGTCGTCATAGAGATGGAATTGCCTACGATTTGGCTTTTTTTTATAGATAAAATGCAGTTCGATAAACATCGTTTTATTTAAAATAATTTGAAAAACACCACGACACTAAACTTTTTGTATAACAAGACAATTACAAAATACAACTTAAAATTATCTATTTTAACTTCTTACTTAACCTCACAAAACACAGTATATACAGTATATTTTTTGTAATTTCAATTATGAAAACAATGTTTTATATAATAATAATAATAATAATAATAATGATGATGATGATAGTTTTCCCCATATAGATATTGTCCTAGCTAATAAAAAAATGTCATTTATTCGACTTATAAAATCTGTCTATATTCAAATCACTTATGCTCGCTCGAGATCAGTAGAGATCACAAGTAGCGAATTATTTTCTTTTTTAACATAAAATCGTTTTAATCACAATTTCATTTCCAATTTTTAATTGGTTTCATTTTTCAATTTCTAATCTGTTTGTTTTGTGTATCTAAGCTATCTTGTTTCGTTTTCGAGGGATGTTCATAAATACTAATCAAATACCATACTATACTATACTTTACTTTATGAATTTTCTCTACTTCATTCTGGGGTTTGCATTGTTTCATTTGATTCCTGTGTTTCCACTTGAGTCACAGCAATTTCTCGATGCTGATATTGACTTTGTCAGAGGAAGGCAAATCTTGGGACGTACATCGTTTTTATTAGAAAAGAAAAATTCCATTTCCTCCGAGAGTTTTAATTTTTACCGATCGTTACTTTTTTTTCCCTGTTATGTCCATACGTGTCTCATAACTTTTTTGTAATATGTTCATTCAATCAGCACTTTTGGTTAGGATTTTCTCACCTGGATTATTGTAAATTATTCAGAAATAAAGTTTAACTTGTTTACGACCTGCCATTTATTATAATGTAGGGTTAAGTTACTTGTCTATTGTATGTGGCTAACTTCTCTATGATGGTTATTATTATTATTATTATTATTGGAGATAACCTAGATTTTTTTTCCTAGTTATAAGACGATCCTGATTTCTTCGTGTCGTGTTGTGTTGTGTTTTTGTTGTTTTTTACAAGACTGAACCATTCGAAATGATTGCAATTCTGAAATAGTAAATAAAAGTGATTTTTCTCCATGCGTTTTAGTAAATTTTTGAATTGGTGGTATGGTTGTGGAAACTGTATGGAACGGACCAGACCAGACCAAACTGTAATCCGTATGCTCACGTCGATATGCTGACAGTTTGGGCCGGTTCGATCATCTAGTATTCGAAGTTTTGATTTGCCCTAGAACTTTTTAAAGAATACTACTCTTGATACTTAACGGGAAATTTAAAGATTATTATTGCTATCTATTATAGGTAAATTATTGATGTAATATTTCATTTCGTAGGAGAAAGGTAGGACGCACAATTGCTTTTAAATTCATCATTTGCACAAATATCTGGATTAATGTTTTAGAAATTTCAGAATTCTACTTATAGAAACCCGATCAATAGATTAACTGCTAAGGTAAGATTATGTTAAAATCAACTAGTACGTATAATCACCTCGTAATGATAAGAAAATCGCCTCTTGAACGTGATTTCCATATTTGCAGAAAGTCACCGTCCTGCAATTGGTCCCATCTCTTCCAATAAAAAAGATAACGCGACCCGTACTATGGAAAAATCAAAGTTGTTTTTCACAGGCAATTCTATTTTAACAGCTTTCCATGCATCGGTTAAGTAGGACCGGAAAAAAAAACTAAAAAAATAATCCGAAAGCCCGCTTTTTTGAAATTTAAACGGCCATGTTGAATTAGATTTGACAGATGGTCATACTGCCTAATAACACCCGGTCTGCGCAATACATTTAAACTACAGTTCACTTTGCCTACTACCAGAACTAGCCACTGAATACGAATGTTGACAGGATTTGTTTTTAAGATAATGGATTATTACCACAGATATTTTAAGACTCGTCAAATGACGTTTATAGCCTATACGAGTCGTAAATAAACGTCAAAGTAATATGAATGTCTTCAAAGAATGTGTTGATTTATGTAAAATCATAGTATAAATAGAAAACAATGCAGCGTGTAGGGTCTATTTTATAAATATACCTGGGATAATACTTTCCTTTTTTATGCAGGTCTTTAAAATTGATAAGAAAATGTTGCATCTTGAGCAAACGTCAAACCAACATTTAGGGTTTCAAAATATGTGTTAATTTCAGGCGAAATGATGGTCTGAACAGAAGAAAATACGCATTGCATAGTCAATTTCGTAAAACGACTAGGCAAAATACCTGATTTTTATCATACAGGGCTTTAAAAATGGTACAAGATGATGCACCTTGAACAAATGCCAAAGCTACGTATAGATCTTTAAAAAATGTATTCATTTTATGTAAAATCATAGTCTGAATAGAAAATAATACACATTGTAGGGTTTGTTTTATAAAAAGGCTAAACATAATACAAATTTATTAATTTACAGGGCTTTAAAAATTAAAATAAAACCTGCAAATTAAACTAACGTCCAACCAACATAAGTGTCTTCAAAGAATATGTAAAATCATAGTCTAAATAGAAAACAGTACAGCTTGTATGGTCTATCTTATAAATATACCTGTTGTAATACTTAGTTTTTTATGCAGGTCTGTAAAATTGATAAGAAAAGGTTACATTTTGGGCTTCAAAATATGTGCTAATTTCAGAGAAAATTATGGTCTGATAGAAGAACATACACACTGCAGTATCTATGCCATAAAAAGACTAGACAAAATTGCCAATTTTTATTATACAGAGCTTTAAAAAGGGTACAAAATGTTGGACCTCGACCAAACATCAAAGCAATATTTATGTGTTCAGAAAATCTAGTAATTTTGTGCAAATTCATAGCCCGAATAAAAAAAAACACTTCCTGTATAATCTATGTTATAAATATAATAGATCTGATACCCTAATGGTCCTAGTCTGTATAGAAAAAATGACAGATTGTAACTGTATTTTATAAACTGTACAAAATTTCTATGTTCCAATATTCAGGGCTTTACAGGTGAAAAAAAAAATGTTACACCTTAAATAAACATAAAATCAATACTTACATTTTGAAAAAAAGGATACAAAAAAGTTAGGGTTCATAGACCACACATGATACTTCATTAGGTACATACTGAGTCTTGAAAATAAACCACAACTAAACCATTACACCACCCTGCAATTTCCACTACCAGTCACAGCACCAAAATTTCTTCTGAGCATTCTTGTTGCAAATACTGCAACCGCCTCTTTGACTTTAGTTCCATGGGTCCAAGTTTCCCAGCCACAATGTACCACTGGCCGAATGGGGGTTTTATAGCTGCTAACTTTCATGTTCCTTGGTATGAGTTTAGATCTTAGGAAACATTGCAGCCACTAAGTAGTCTAGTCACCCTTCATAATATGACTTCTGATAGCTTCTGTGATGTTGTCTTTGTCTAGTTTGCTTCCTACAAAAGTAAATTAACCATAATTGATCTGACTGACCTACTCTTTTCATTTTATTCTCTCAGTTATACAATAATATGGCCGTGTCTGTGAAAAAGTACTTTATTCTGTTATCCATTAATGCAGTAAGATTACCTAAGAAGTGTAGACAAGAAGACCCAGCAAACCAATTCAACCAAATATAGGACATGTCTATCACCAAGATATTGAACCGGTTACCTGAAAATATAAATAAATTGTTGCTAGTAGCTTCTATTTCAACATATAACATATATAATACACCCACTACATTGACGGTGTATGCTTCCACAACTTACTAAGGCTGTTAAAGTGGTATTCATCAATTAGAATACAACTTAAACGTTATAGTTAACCAAATTAAAACCAAAAATCAACTACTACGTATAATCACCTCGTAATGATAAGAAGACCGCCTCTTGAACGTGATTTCCATATTTGCAGAAAGTCACCGACCTGCAATTGGTTCCATCTCTTCCAATAAAAAAGATAACGCGACCCGTACTATGGAAAAATCAAAGTTGTTTTTCACAGGCAATTCTATTTTAACAGCTTCCCATGCATCGGTTAAGTAGAACCGGAAAAAAAAACTAAAAAATAATCCGAAAGCCCGCTTTTTTGAAATTTAAACGGCCATGTTGAATTAGATTTGACAGTTGGTCATACTGCCTAATAACACACGGTCTGCGCAGTACATTTAAACTACAGTTGACTTTGCCTACTGCCAGAACTAGCCACTGAATACGAATATTGACAGGATTTGTTTTTTGAAGAAGAATAATAATTATATGATTATCAAATAATGGATTATTGCCACAGATATTTTAAGACTTATCAGATGACGTTTATAACCTATACGTGGCGTAAATAAACGTCAAAGTAATATGGATGTCTTCAAAGAATGTGTTGATTTATGTAAAATCATAGTATAAATAGAAAACAATACAGCTTGTAGGGTCTATTTTATAAATATACCTGGGATAATACTTTCTTTTTTTATGCAGGTCTTTAAAATTGATAAGAAAATGTTACATCTTGAGCAAACGTCGAACCAACATTTTAGGGTTTGAAAATATGTGTTAATTTCAGGAGAAATGATGGTCTGAACATAAGAAAATACGCATTGCAGAGTCAATTTCGTAAAAGGACTAGGCAAAAAATACCTGATTTTTATCATACAGGGCTTTAAAAATGGTACAAGATGATGCACCTTGAACAAACGCCATAGCCACGTATAGATCTTTAAAAAATGTATTCATTTTATGTAAAATCATAGTCTGAATAGAAATTAATACACATTGTTGGGTTAATTTTATAAAAAGGCTAAACATAATACAAATTTATTAATTTATAGGGCTTTAAAAATTAAAATAAAACATGCAACTTAAACCTAACATCCAAGCAACATAAGTGTCTTCAAAGAATATGTAAAATCATAGTCTAAATAGAAAACAGTACAGCTTGTATGGTCTATCTTATAAATATACCTGTGATAATACTTAGTTTTTTATGCAGGTCTGTAAAATTGATAAGAAAAGGTTACATTTTGGGCTTCAAAATATGCGCTAATTTCAGAGAAAATGATGGTCTGGATAGAAGAACATACACACTGCAGTATCTATGCCATAAAAAGATTAGACAAAATTGCCAATTTTTATTATACAGAGCTTTAAAAAGGGTACAAAATGTTGGACCTCGACCAAACATCAAAGCAATATTTAGGTGTTCAGAAAATCTATTAATTTTGTGCAAATTCATAGCCCGAATAAAAAAAAACACTTCCTGTATAATCTATGTTATAAATATAATAGATCTGATACCCTAATGGTCCCAGTCTGTATAGAAGAAATGACAGATTGTAACTGTATTTTATAAACTGTACAAAATTTCCAAGTTCCAATATTCAGGGCTTTACAAGTGAACAAAAAATGGGTTACACATTAAATAAACATAAAATCAATACTTACATCTTGAAAAAAAAGTTGGGGTTCATAGACCACACATGATACTTCATTAGGTACATACTGAGTCTTGAAAATTATACACAGTGAACAAACCTCACATCAAACTTAATATCCTAAACAATTACACCTGACCCTTCAATTTCCACTACCATTCACAGCACCAAAATTTCTTCTGAGCATTCTTGTTGCAAATACTGCAACCACCTCTTTGACTTTATTTGCATGGGTCCAAGTTTCCCAGCCACAATGTACCACTGGCCGAATGGGTGTTTTATAGCTGCTAACTTTCATGTTCCTTGGTATGAGTTTAGATCTTAGGACACATTGCAGCCACTAAGTAGTTTAGTCACCCTTCATAATATGACTTCTGATAGCTTCTGTGATGTTGTCTTTGTCTAGTTTGCTTCCTACAAAAGTAAATTAACCATAATTGATCTGACTGACCTACTCTTTTCATTTTATTCTCTCAGTTATACACTAAATATGGCCGTGTCTGTGAAAAAGTACTTTATTCTATTATCCATTAATGCAGTAAGATTACCTAAGAAGTGTAGACAAGAAGACCCAGCAAACCAATTCAACCAAATATAGGACATGTCTATCACCAAGATATTGAACCGGTTACCTGAAAATATAAATAAATTGTTGCTAGTAGCTTCTATTTCAACATATATAATACGCCCACATTTGTTGATTTAGATAATTAGATTTGACAGATGGTCATACTGCCTAATAACTCCCGATCTGCGCAATACATTTAAACTACAGTTCGCTTTGCCTACTGCCAGAACTAGCCACTGAATACGAATATTGACTGGATTTTTTTTTCTAGAAGAAGATTAATTATATGATTATCAAATAATGGATTATTGCCACATATATTTTAAGACTCTTCAAATGTCGTATACAGCCTATACGGGGCGTAAATAAACGTCAAAGTAATATGGATATCTTCAAAGAATGTGTTGATTTATGTGAAATCATAGTATAAATAGAAAACAATACAGCGTGTAGGGTCTATTTTATAAATATACCTGGGATAATACATTCTTTTTTTATGCAGGCCTTTAAAATTGATAAGAAAATGTTGCATCTTGAGCAAACCTCAAACCAACATTTAGGGTTTCAAAATATGTGTTAATTTCAGACGAAATGATGGTCTGAACAGAAGAAAATACGCATTGCAGAGTCAATTTCGTAAAAGGACCAGGCAAAATACCTGATTTTTATCATACAGGGCTTTAAAAATGGTACAAGATGATGCACCTTGAAGAAACGCCATAGCCACGTATAGATCTTTAAAAAATGTATTCATTTTATGTAAAATCATAGTCTGAATAGAAAATAATACACATTGTAGGGTTTATTTTATAAAAAGGCTAAACATAATACAAATTTATTAATTTACAGGGCTTTAAAAATTAAAATAACACCTGCAAATTAAACTAACGTCCAACCAACATAAGCGTCTTCAAAGAACATGTAAAATCATAGTCTAAATAGAAAACAGTACAGCTTGTACGGTCTATCTTATAAATATACCTGTGATAATACTTAGTTTTTTATGCAGGTCTGCAAAATTGATAAGAAAAGGTTACATTTTGGGCTTCAAAATATGTGCTAATTTCAGAGAAAATGATGGTCTGGATAGAAGAACATACTCATTGCAGTATCTATGCCTTAAAAAGACTAGACAAAATTGCCAACTTTTATTATACAGAGCTTTAAAAAGGGTACAAAATGTTGGGCCTCGACCAAACATCAAAGCAATATTTATGTGTTCAGAAAATCTATTAGTTTTGTGCAAATTCATAGCCCGAATAAAAAAAAACACTTCCTGTATAATCTATATTATAAATCTAATAGATCTGATACCCTAATGGTCCCAGTCTGTATAGAAAAAATGACAGATTGTAACTGTATTTTATAAACTGTACAAAATTTCCAAGTTCCAATATTCAGGGCTTTACAAGTGAACAAAAAATGGGTTACACATTAAATAAACATAAAATCAATACTTACATCTTGAAAGAAAAGGGTAAAAAAAAGTTGGGGTTCATAGACCACACATGATAGTTCATTAGGTACATACTGAGTCTTGAAAATAAAACACAACTAAACAATTACACCACCCTGCAATTTTCACTACCATTCACAGCACCAAAATTTCTTCTGAGCATTCTTGTTGCAAATACTGCAACCACCTCTTTGACTTTATTTGCATGGGTCCAAGTTTCCCAGCCACAATGTACCACTGGCCGAATGGGTGTTTTATAGCTGCTAACTTCTGATAGCTTCTGTGATGTTGTCTTTGTCTAGTTTGCTTCCTAGAAAAGTAAATTAACCATAATTGATCTGACTGACCTACTCTTTTCATTTTATTCTCTCAGTTATACACTAAATATGGCCGTGTCTGTGAAAAAGTACTTTATTCTGTTATCCATTAATGCAGTAAGATTACCTAAGAAGTGTAGACAAGAAGACCCAGCAAACCAATTCAACCAAATATAGGACATGTCTATCACCAAGATATTGAACCGGTTACCTGAAAATATAAATCAATTGTTGCTTGTAGCTTCTATTTCAACATATAACATATATAATACACCCACTACATTGACGGTGTATGCTTCCACAACTTACTAAGGCTATTAAAGTGGTATTCATCAATTAGAATACAACTTAAACATTATAGTTAACCAAATTAAAACCAAAAATCAACTAGTCCATAAAAAGACTAGACAAAATTGCCAATTTTTATTATACAGAGCTTTAAAAAGGGTACAAAATGTTGGACCTCGACCAAACACCAAAGCAATGTTTATGTGTTCAGAAAATCTATTAATTTTGTGCAAATTCATAGCCTGAATAAAAAAAAACACTTCCTGTTTAATCTATATTATAAATATAATAGATCTGATACCCTAATGGTCCCAGTCTGTATAGAAAAAATGACAGATTGTAACTGTATTTTATAAACTGTACAAAATTTCCAAGTTCCAATATTCAGGGCTTTACAAGTGAACAAAAAATGGGTTACACATTAAATAAACATAAAAACAATACTTACATTTTGAAAAAAAGGATAAAAAAAAGTTAGGGTTCATAGACCACACATGATACTTCATTAGGTACATACTGAGTCTTGAAAATAAAACACAACTAAACAATTACACCACCCTACAATTTCCACTACCATTCACAACACCAAAATTTCTTCTGAGCATTCTTGTTGCAAATACTGCAACCACCTCTTTGACTTTATTTGCATGGGTCCAAGTTTCCCAGCCACAATGTACCACTGGCCGAATGGGTGTTTTATAGCTGCTAACTTTCATGTTCCTTGGTATGAGTTTAGATCTTAGGACACATTGCAGTCACTAAGTAGTTTAGTCACCCTTCATAATATGACTTCTGATAGCTTCTGTGATGTTGTCTTTGTCTAGTTTGCTTCCTAGAAAAGTAAATTAACCATAATTGATCTGACTGACCTATTCTTTTCATTTTATTCTCTCAGTTATACACTAAATATGGCCGTGTCTGTGAAAAAGTACTTTATTCTGTTATCCATTAATGCAGTAAGATTACCTAAGAAATGTAGACAAGAAGACCCAGCAAACCAATTCAACCAAATATAGGACATGTCTATCACCAAGATATTGAACCGGTTACCTGAAAATATAAATCAATTGTTGCTTGTAGCTTCTATTTCAACATATAACATATATAATACACCCACTACATTGACGGTGTATGCTTCCACAACTTACTAAGGCTATTAAAGTGGTATTCATCAATTAGAATACAACTTAAACATTATAGTTAACCAAATTAAAACCAAAAATCAACTAGTCCATAAAAAGACTAGACAAAATTGCCAATTTTTATTATACAGAGCTTTAAAAAGGGTACAAAATGTTGGACCTCGACCAAACACCAAAGCAATGTTTATGTGTTCAGAAAATCTATTAATTTTGTGCAAATTCATAGCCTGAATAAAAAAAAACACTTCCTGTTTAATCTATATTATAAATATAATAGATCTGATACCCTAATGGTCCCAGTCTGTATAGAAAAAATGACAGATTGTAACTGTATTTTATAAACTGTACAAAATTTCCAAGTTCCAATATTCAGGGCTTTACAAGTGAACAAAAAATGGGTTACACATTAAATAAACATAAAAACAATACTTACATTTTGAAAAAAAGGATAAAAAAAGTTAGGGTTCATAGACCACACATGATACTTCATTAGGTACATACTGAGTCTTGAAAATAAAACACAACTAAACAATTACACCACCCTACAATTTCCACTACCATTCACAACACCAAAATTTCTTCTGAGCATTCTTGTTGCAAATACTGCAACCACCTCTTTGACTTTATTTGCATGGGTCCAAGTTTCCCAGCCACAATGTACCACTGGCCGAATGGGTGTTTTATAGCTGCTAACTTTCATGTTCCTTGGTATGAGTTTAGATCTTAGGACACATTGCAGTCACTAAGTAGTTTAGTCACCCTTCATAATATGACTTCTGATAGCTTCTGTGATGTTGTCTTTGTCTAGTTTGCTTCCTAGAAAAGTAAATTAACCATAATTGATCTGACTGACCTATTCTTTTCATTTTATTCTCTCAGTTATACACTAAATATGGCCGTGTCTGTGAAAAAGTACTTTATTCTGTTATCCATTAATGCAGTAAGATTACCTAAGAAATGTAGACAAGAAGACCCAGCAAACCAATTCAACCAAATATAGGACATGTCTATCACCAAGATATTGACCCGGTTACCTGAAAATATAAATAAATTGTTGCTTGTAGCTTCTATTTCAACATATAACATATATAATACACCCACTACATTCACGGTGTATGCTTCCACAACTTACTAAGGCTATTAAAGTGGTATTCATCAATTAGAATACAACTTAAACGTTATAGTTAACCAAATTAAAACCAAAAATCAACTAGTACGTATAATCACCTCGTAATAATAAGAAAATCGCCTCTTGGACGTGATTTCCATATTTGCAGAGAGTCACCGTCTTGCAATTGGTCCCATATCTTCCAATAAAAAAGATAACGGGACCCGTACTATGGAAAAATCAAAGTTGTTTTTTACAGGCAATTCTATTTTAACAGCTTCCCATGCATCGGTTAAGTAGAACCGGAAAAAAAACTAAAAGATAATCCGAAAGCCCGCTTTTTTGAAATTTAAACGGCCATGTTGAATTAGATTTGACAGATAGTCATACTGCCTAATAACACCCGGTCTGCGCAGTACATTTAAACTACAGTTCGTTTTGCCTACTGCCAGAACTAGCCACTGAATACGAACATTTACAGGATTTGTTTTTCAAGAAGAAGAAGAATAATTATATGATTATCAAATAATGGATTATTGCCACAGATATTTTAAGACTTATCATATGACGTTTTTAGACACCACGGGGTGTAAATAAACGTCAAAGTAATATGGATGTCTTCAAAGAATGTTTTGATTTATGTAAAATCATATTATAAATTGAAAACAATACAGCTTGTAGGGTCTATTTTATAAATATACCTGGGATAATACTTTCTTTTTTTATGCAGGTCTTTAAAATTGATAAGAAAATGTTGCATCTTGAGCAAACGTCAACCCAACATTTAGGGTATGAAAATATGTGTTAATTTCAGGCGAAAAGATGGTCTGAACAGAAGAAAATACGCATTGCAGCGTCAATTTCGTAAAAGGACTAGGCAAAATACCTGACTTTTATCATATAGGGCTTTAAAAATGGTACAAGATGATGCACCTTGAAGAAACGCCATAGCCACGTATAGATCTTTAAAAAATGTATTCATTTTATGTAAAATCATAGTCTGAATAGAAAATAATACACATTGTAGGGTTTATTTTATAAAAAGGCTAAACATAATACAAATTTATTAATTTACAGGGCTTTAAAAATTAAAATAACACCTGCAAATTAAACTAACGTCCAACCAACATAAGCGTCTTCAAAGAATATGTAAAATCATAGTCTAAATAGAAAACAGTACAGCTTGTACGGTCTATCTTATAAATATACCTGTGATAATACTTAGTTTTTTATCCAGGTCTGTAAAATTGATAAGAAAAAGTTACATTTTGGGCTTCAAAATATGTGCTAATTTCAGAGAAAATGATGGTCTGGATAGAAGAACATACTTATTGCAGTATCTATGCCTTAAAAAGACTAGACAAAATTGCCAACTTTTATTATACAGAGCTTTAAAAAGGGTACAAAATGTTGGACCTCGACCAAACATCAAAGCAATATTTATGTGTTCAGAAAATCTATTAATTTTGTGCAAATTCATAGCCTGAATAAAAAAAAACACTTCCTGTAGAATCTATATTATAAATATAATAGATCTGATACCCTAATGGTACCAGTCTGTATAGAAAAAATGACAGATTGTAACTGTATTTTATAAACTGTACAAAATTTCCAAGTTCCAATATTCAGGGCTTTACAAGTGAACAAAAAATGGGTTACACATTAAATAAACATAAAAACAATACTTACATTTTGAAAAAAAGGATAAAAAAAAAAGTTAGGGTTCATAGACCACACATGATACTTCATTAGGTACATACCGAGTCTTGAAAATAAAACACAACTAAACAATTACACCACCCTGCAATTTCCACTACCATTCACAGCACCAAAATTTCTTCTGAGCATTCTTGTTGCAAATACTGCAACCACCTCTTTGACTTTATTTGCATGGGTCCAAGTTTCCCAGCCACAATATACCACTGGCCGAATGGGTGTTTTATAGCTGCTAACTTTCATGTTCCTTGGTATGAGTTTAGATCTTAGGACACATTGCAGTCACTAAGTAGTTTAGTCACCCTTTATCTATCTATATATACATATATCATTATTATTTTTTTATTTATTGGGAATTTCGGTCAGTGTAAATAACTTTTAATTTTGTATTGTTTTATTTACGTTTCGGTTCTATAACGAACCATCATCAGAATACTTTAAAAAAAGAAATTACTTAAAAAAAAAATATATATATACAAACATACATTTAAAAACCTACCAATATCAATTAAACAATTAATTTTTTGATTTTTTTAAACTAATATGTGTCAATTTTTTATAAAATTTTTAAATGACATATTTGACTTTTGACATATTTAACAATTCTTCCACCTTTTTTGTTTTTTATTATAGTAGTAGGTTTTTAAATGTAAGTTTGTATATATTTTTTTTAAGTAATTTTTATTTTAGAAGTATTCTGATGATGGTTCGTTGTAGAACCGAAACGTAAATAAAACAATAAAAAATTAAAACTTATTTACACTGACCGAAATTCCCAATAAATAAAAAATAATACTAAACGGTCACGAAAATATATGTAATAAAACATACATATATCTATATATACATTTACCAACATGTACATGTATAACACAATGTATGTACCAACATGTACATGTATAACACAATGTATGTACCGACATGATGAATCTGCAGGTTTTAATAACGCAATCGCGTTTAGCTGATGCCCAAATCTAAAGTGAAAATGGAGACAGACCATTTAAATAGTGTTTCCAAAGGCCAACACGTAAATTTTATAATAATAAAAATAAACAAAGTATAAGTTATTTAGTAATAGGGCTTTAATTATATTTAGCATTTATATTAGATTTCCTTATTTTAATACACTATATTTGAAACCGTTTTTCAATAACAAAGTGCTTACTCAGTTGAGCAGGAACATGAATCAGGCAAGCCGAGACACCACAAGGCAGTTGGTGTGGACGTCGTATAGAAGCGTGAGAAGCAGGTCTTAACTATTGGCACAGTCTTCAATTTATTTTCATATGCCAACATAAATCTATGTCGTGCCAAACCATGATCATTAATTTCTGCTGAAATATTAAGGTCACATATCAATTAGCATCAATATCTGCCACTGCTAACTTACCTAGATAATCAACTGAAATAATGGACTATTGTTCTGTTTCAGGATCTCTTTAATTAATCACTTTGTAACCAGGATGAATGATTTTAACGAATTTTTTAGTGCCCACTGTTGGCTTTCCAGGGTGAAGTAATATGGGCGTCTCCCTGGTTTTTGCTGCCCTTCTTGCCAAACTTGCCTAAAAATGGGAGGTGCATAAAATATTTAAAATGAAAGGTTTTTTCTACCTGATGTTTTTTACCCTGCGTATGGGCTAAACACAATGATTCTTCTCTAAATCTATCGTTTCCAAGGCAACTGTCTTCAATCGTTCTCTTTTTCCTCCTCCTCCTTCTCCACCGATTCTACCGCCCCGTCTATTTTGAAAATCCATTGTAATTTATTAATTATAAATATATATTTATACATATTAAACATGCGCCCGCGCATACCCATTTGAACAGGCGCACGCGCATACTTTTTTTAAACATGTGCACGCGCATACTCATCTGAAAATGCGCACGCGCCTACTCATCTCAATATGCGCACGCGCATTCACATTAAACATGCGCACGCGCATACCCATTTAAACAGGCGCACGCGCATACCCATTTAAACAGGCGCACGCGCATACTAATTTGAACATGCGCAGAAGCACATTCATTTGAACATGCGCACGTGCATACCCATTTGAAAATGGGCACGCGCATACCCGTTTGAACATGCGCACGCGCATTCTCATTTGACAGTGCGCAAGCGCATAATTATATCGACATGCGCTTGCACATACTCAATTTAGTATGCGCACGCGCATACTCATTAAAACATGCGCACGCGCATACTTATTTGAACATGCGCACGCGCATAATCATCTGAACATGCGCACGCGCATTCACATTAAACATGCGCACGCGCATCCCCATTTTAACAGGCGCACGCGCATACGAATTTGAACATGCGCACACGCACATTCATTTGAACATGCGCACGCGCATATCCATTTGAACAGGCGCACGCGCATACTAATTTGATCATGCGCACACGCACATTCATTTGAATATGCGCACGCACATAGTCATTTGAACATGCGCACGCGCATACTCATTAAAATATGCGCTCTCGCATACTTATTTGAACATGCGTATACCCATTTAACTATGCACACGCACATCCTCATTTGAATAAGCGTGTGTGGATAGGCATTTCTTATTGTAGATATTGTATCTTGCCGTATGCCCTCTTCATCTTCTGCAATCGAGTCTTCTGTGCTATCTTCTCTCCTCCTGTGGGTTCGAGGATCTCGCCCAGGTATTTGAAGTGAGTGACCCTATTTATTTTGCCGTATTTGGTGTTCAAATTTTGGACATTTAAATTTAACTTTCTCTGCACATTCCTTGAGGAATTCCATCTATATATAGGTAGGTATATATATATATATATATATATATATATATATATATATATATATATATATATATATATATATATATATATATATATATATATATATATATATATATATATATATATATGGAGCTACAGCCACAATTCACCTTGATGATCTTGAAGTGGGAATTAATATAGAACGAGGTGTACGGCAGGGTGACGCAATATCGCCTATTCTTTTCTCGGCTGGCCTTGAAGAAGTATTCCGTTAACTGGATTGGGAACAGGATGGTGTAAAGATCAATGGTGCAAACTTAAACCATCTTAGATTTGCAGATGATATTATTCTCATTGCACAAGACCCAGAGGAGCTGCAAAGACGCATACAAGAACTGCAAAGGGCTGGCGAACCATTTGGCTTGAAAATAAACCTGAAAAAGAGTCAGGTTATGTTCAATAACTTCGCTCAGGACAGAAGAATTTCAGTTCTAGGAAGGGATTTAGAGATTGTGGACAGCTTTATATATCTTGGGCAGAGGATTTCCATGGAGGGGAATACCGCCCGGGAGGTGGAACGGCGTGTTAAATGTGGCTGGCAAGCATTTGGTAGACTCAACATAGTGTTTAAGAGCAGACTCCCACTTTGCCTGAAAAGAAAAGTATTGGATCAGTGCGTTCTACCCGTTATGACATACGGAAGTGAAACCTGGACACTCACATCGCAATCAATTCAAAAACTTCGGGTGGCACAGAGGGGAATGGAAAGATGTATGCTTGGCATTACAAGACGAGACAGAAAGTCCTGCGCATGGATCAGGGAACAAACAAAAGTCTGTGACATCATTGGAAGAGTAAAACAGTTGAAATGGAGATGGGCAGGCCATATAGCGAGGCGATGGGACGACAGATGGACCAGGGCAATCCTGGAGTGGATACCGCTTGATCGCAAACGTCCGCGAAGAAGACCGAAAGCACGATGGATTGATGACATCGTTAAGTATATTGGACCCGAGTGGCAGAGGAAAGCCCAGGACCGTGAAGGTTGGAAGCATGCTGAAGAGGCCTTCATCCTGCAGTGGATCGATGCGGGCTGATGATGATGATGATGATGATGATGATGATATGCGCCGGCGCATACTCATTTAAGCATGCGCATACCCATTTAAAAATGCGCACGCGCATACCCGTTTGAACATGCGCACGCCCATTTTCATTTGACAGTGCGCAAGCTCATAATTATATCGACATGCGCTTGCGCATACTCAATTTAGTATGCGCACGCACATACTCATTAAAACATGCGCACGCGCATACTCATTTGAACATGCGCACGCGCATACTCACCTGAACAGGCGCACGCGCATTCACATTAAACATGCGCAGGCGCATACCCATTTAAACAGGCGCACGCGCACACTAATTTAATATGCGCACACGCAGATTTATTTCAACATGCGCACGCGCATACCCATTTAAAAATGCGCACGCGCATACCCGTTTGAACATGCGCACGCGCATTCACATTTGACAGTGCGCAAGCGCATAATTATATCGACATGCGCTTGCGCATACTCAATTTAGTATGCGCACGCGCATACTCATTAAAACATGCGCACGCGCATACTCATTTGAACATGCGCACGCGCATGCTCATCTGAACCTGCGCACGCGCATTCACAATAAACATGCGCACGCGCATACCCATTTAAACAGGCGCACGCGCATACTAATTAGAACATGCGCACACGCACATTCATTTGAACATGCGCATGCTCATATCCATTTGAACCGGCGCACGCGCATACTAATTTGAACATGCGCACACGCACATTCATTTGAATAGGCGCACGCGCATACTCATTAAAACATGCGCTCTCGCATACTTATTTGAACATGCGTATACCCATTTAACTATGCACACGCACATCCTCATTTGAATATGCGCACGCGCATACCATCTGAACACACACACACACCACCCATTTTGCCAAGAAACGTATTTTTTTTAATGAATAACATACTAACGAATACAATTAATATTTGTTAAGTATGTATTTATATTTACTTGGTATATGCTCAATTATAAAATAATTGAGCATAAAATAATAACAATTTTTTTAAGTATATGTTACTTGTTTCTTTTGTAATTCTCAGTTTCCAATTATTGTTATTTATTATACCTTTCAATATGCTGCTTTCCTGGACTATACATATATATATATATATATATATATATATATATATATATATATATATATATATATATATATATATATGTATGTATATATATATATCTATATATATATATATATATATATATATACATACATATATATATATATATATATGTATGTATATATATATATATATATATATATATATATATATATATATATATATATATATATATATATATATATATATATATATATATATATATATATACATACATATATATATATATATATATATATATATATATATATATATATATATATATATATATATATATATATATATATATATATATATATACATACATATATATATATATATATATATATATATATATATATATATATATATATATATATATATATATATATATATATATGTATATATATATATTCAGATTTTTCTCTTTCTGAAACCGGTTTGCTGTGTTACAAGATCCGGACGAGGTGGGAATATCAGGTCAATATGAAGAAATCGTCAACAATGTGCTTCAAACGGCTGCTTCAATAGCACCAGAAGAAAAATGTCTCAAACAGATAAAAATCTCCAGTGAAACCATTGATTTAATGAAGAAAAGAAGGGCTATGAGAAATGCAGGTAGTCCTTTTGGCAGGGTCAAGTACACTGAACTAAGCAAAACTATAAGAAAACGCATCAGAGAGGACATGCGCCGATTCAACATGCAGCTAGTGCAAGAAGCCCTGGAAGAAAACAAAGGAATTAACAAGGCTAAACAGAAGCTGAGAAACAAAAGAACGCAAATATATGCCTTAAGGCTTGAGGGATGGCACAGTGTGCAGGGCGCATAGGAAAATGTGAGAGGTTGTCAGAAAATTTTATTCCCAGTTATATGAAGATCAGAACCAATCAAAGACAAAAATACCTGTAGAAGAACAAATACCAGATATCCTAGTGGATGAAGTAACAAATGCTATAGAATCGATGACAAATGGCAAGGCTCCAGGAAAGGACAGTGTAACTGTCGAAATGATGAAAGCTGGTGGTCGGACATTACATAAAACACAGGCAAAATTATACATAAAAATTTACATAAAAAAAGGAGCACAGGAAGATTTAAAGAACTACCGTCCAATAAGCCTCCTATCAGTAATGTACAAAGTTTTCACTAAGATAATTTCTAAAAGAATATTAAAAAAACTGAATGACGCACAACCAAGAGAACAAGCAGGATTCAGAAGTGGATTGAGTACAATGGATCACATCCAGGCTATACAGCCCTGCCATAGAAAGGTACAGCTAATGCACTATGTCAATGTGCTTCGCTTTTATCGACTACGAAAAAGCATTTGACTCCATCTCAAAGCATGCGGTAATGGATGCACTGCTTAGCCAAGGGGTAGATAAAGCATATGTAAACCTATTAGGATCGATATATGATGGAGCTACAGCCACAATTCATCTTGATGATCTTGAAGTGGTAATTAATGTACAACGAGGTGTACGGCAGGATGACGCAATATCGCCTATTCTTTTCTCGGCTAGCCTTGAAGAATTATTCCGTAAACTGGATTGGGAACAGGATGGTGTAAATATCAATGGTGCAAACTTAAACCATCTTAGATTTGCAGATGATATCGTTCTCCTTTCACAAGACCCAGAGGAGCTGCAAAGACGCATACAAGAACTGCAAAGGTCCGGCGAACCATTTGGCTTGAAAATAAACCTGAAAGAGTCAGGTTATGTTCAATAACTTCGCTCAGGACAGAAGAATTTCAGTTTTAGGAACGAATTTGGAGATTGTGGACAGCTTTATACATCTTGGGCAGAGGATTTCAACAGAGGGGAATACCGCCTGGGAGGTGGAACGGCATTTTAAATGTGGCTGGCAGGCATTTGGCAGGCTCAACATAGTGTTTAAGAGCAGAATCCCACTTTGTCTGAAAAGAAAAGTCTTCGATCAGTGCATTCTACCGGTTATGACATACGGAAGTGAAACCTGAACACTCACATCGCGATAAATTCGAAATAAAAACTTCGGGTAGCACAGAGGGGAGTGGACGTATGCTTGGCATTACAAGACGAGACAGAAATTCCTGCGCATGGATCAGGGGACAGACGAAAGTCTGTGACATCATTGGAAGAATAAAGCAATTGAAATGGAAATGGGCAGGCCATATAGCGACGCGATGGGATGACAGATGGACCAAGGCAATCCTGGAGTGGATACCGCTTGATCGCAAACGTCCGCGAAGACCACCGAAAGCACGATGGATTGATGACATCGTTAGATTATATATATATATATAGATATATATATATATATATATATATATATATATATATATATATATATATATATATATATATATATATATATATATATATATATATATATATATATATATATATATATATATATATATATATATATATATATATATATATATATATATATATATATATATATATATATATATATATATATATATATATATATATATATATATATATATATATATATATATATATATATATATTTTTTTTTTGTTTCTAAATCATCGCGGGTGTCGATCCGTTAATCCCGTGAAGAGTCACTACGTATCGGCAAAATCACATCGCTTCGACTGAAGAGTCCAACTGAAAAGCACTGAAGAGGTGACTTTTTATCTCTCGCAACTGATTTTACGCCAGGTAGATGAGTAATAATAATTTCAGCTCTGGTGCGAATCCTGTATGGATTCGCTTTGCCGATGGATTTCTTTGCCATTTTGTAACTCCATCATTACCTTTTTTAGTATTCTGTTTCAGCAGAAGCAGTTTGTTGCAGCTCCGTATGTCGTCGCTGTCTGAATCAGAAGATGGGATATCAGCATCTATTTCACTATCTGTATTGCTTTGAATGCTCATATGATCTGAATCATCCTCTTCGTCTAAAAGTGCTCGTTGAATATTAGATTCCGTCAACCGAAACATGTTTTAATGAGATTATTACCTGCAAATATTATTTTTCTACGTTAAACAAATAAATAGATATACGAATAGATAAAAAACAAAAATATATAGCTGCTAACTTTCATGTTCCTTGGTATGAGTTTAGATCTTAGGACACATTGCAGTCACTAAGTAGTTTAGTCACCCTTCATAATATGACTTCTGATAGCTTTTGCGATGTTGTCTTTGTCTAGTTTGCTTCCTAGATAAGTAAATTAACCATAATTGATCTGACTGACCTACTCTTGTCTGTGAAAAAGTACTTTATTCTGTTATCCATTAATGCAGTAAGATTACCTAAGAAGTGTAGACAAGAAGACCCAGCAAACCAATCCAACCAAATATAGGACATGTCTATCACCAAGATATTGAACCGGTTACCTGAAAATATAAATAAATTGTTGCTAGTAGCTTCTATTTCAACATATAACATATATAATACACCCACTACATTGACGGTGTATGCTTCCACAGCTTACTAAGGCTGTTAAAGTGGTATTCATCAATTAGAATACAACTCCATAGCCCGAAATTCATTGCCCGAATAAAAAAAAAACTTCCTGTATAATCTATATTATAAATATAATAGATCTGATACCCTAATGGTCCCAGTCTGTATAGAAAAAATGACAGATTGTAACTGTATTTTATAAACTGTACAACATTTCTATGTTCCAATATTCAGGGCTTTACAAGTGAACAAAAAATGGGTTACACATTAAATAAACATAAAATCAATACTTACATCTTGAAAAAAAAAGGGTAAAAAAAAGTTGGGGTTCATAGACCACACATGATACTTCATTAGGTACATACTGAGTCTTGACAATAAAACACAACTAAACAATTACACCACCCTGCAATTTCCACTACCATTCACAGCACCAAAATTTCTTCTGAGCATTCTTGTTGCAAATACTGCAACCACCTCTTTGACTTTATTTGCATGGGTCCAAGTTTCCCAGCCACAATGTACCACTGGCCGAATGGGTGTTTTATAGCTGCTAACTTTCATGTTCCTTGGTATGAGTATAGATCTTAGGACACATTGCAGCCACTAAGTAGTTTAGTCACCCTTCATAATATGACTTCTGATAGCTTCTGTGTTGTTGTCTTTGTCTAGTTTGCTTCCTACAAAAGTAAAATAACCATAATTGATCTGACTGACCTACTCTTTTCATTTTATTCTCTCAGTTATACACTAAATATGGCCGTGTCTGTGAAAAAGTACATTATTCTGTTATCCATTAATGCAGTAAGATTACCTAAGAAGTGTAGACAAGAAGACACAGCAAACCAATTCAACCAAATATAGGATATGTCTATCACCAAGATATTGAACCGGTTACCTGAAAATATAAATAAATTGTTGCTAGTAGCTTCTATTTCAACATATAACATATATAATATACCCACTACATTGACGGTGTATGCTTTCACAACTTACTAAGGCTGTTAAAGTGGTATTCATCAATTAGAATACAACTTAAACGTTATAGTTAACCAAAAATCAACTAGTACGTATAATCACCTCGTGATGATAAGAAGATCGCCTCTTGAACGTGATTTCAATATTTGCAGAAAGCCACCGTCCTGCAATTGGTCCCATCTCTTCCAATAAAAATGATTTCGCGACCCGTACTATGGAAAAATCAAAGTTGTTTTTCACAGGCAATTCTATTTTAACAGCTTCCCATGCATCGGTTAAGTAGAACCGGAAAAAAAACTAAAAAATAATCCGAAAGCCCGCTATTTTGAAATTTAAACGGCCATGTTGAATTAGATTTGACAGTTGGTCATACTGCCTAATAACACACGGTCTGCGCAGTACATTTAAACTACAGTTCACTTTGCCTACTGCCAGAACTAGCCACTGAATACGAATATTCACATGATTATTTTCTTCAAGAAGAAGATTAATTATATGATTAACAAATAATGGATTATTGCCACAGATATTTTAAGACTCTTCAATTGACGTTTATAGCCACCACGGTGCGTAAACAAACATCAAACTGATATGGATGTCTTCAAAGAATGTCTTGATTTATGTAAAATCATAATATAAACAGAAAACAATACAGCTTGTAGGGTCTATTTTATAAATATACCTGGGTTAATACTTTCTTTTTTTATGCAGGTCTTGAAAATTGATAAAAAAATGTTGCATCTAGAGCAAACGTCAAACCAACATTTACGGTTTGAAAATATGTGTTAATTTCAGTCGAAATGATGGTCTGAACAGAAGAAAATACGCATTGCAGAGTCAATTTCGTAAAAGGACTAGGCAAAATACCTGATTTTTATCATACAGAGCTTTAAAAATGGTACAAGATGATGCACCTTGAACAAACGCCATAGCCACGTATAGATCTTTAAAAAATGTATTCATTTTATGTAAAATCATAGTCTGAATAGAAAATAATACACATTGTAGGGTTTGTTTTATAAAAAGGCTGAACATAATACAAATTTATTAATTTACAGGGCTTTAAAAATTAAAATATCACCTGCAAATTAAACTAACGTCCAACCAACATAAGCGTCTTCAAAGATTATGTAAAATCATCTAAATAGAAAACAATACAGCTTGTATGGTCTATCTTATAAATATACCTGTGATAATACTTAGTTTTTTATGCAGGTCTGTTAAATTGATAAGAAAAGGTTACATTTTGGGCTTGAAAATATGTGCTAATTTCAGAGAAAATGATGGTCTGGATAGAAGAACATACACACTGCAGTATCTACGCCATAAAAAGACTAGACAAAATTGCCAATTTTTATTATACAGAGCTTCAAAAAGGGTACAAAATGTAGGATCTCGACCAAACATCAAAGCAATATTTATGTGTTCAGAAAATCTATTAATTCTGTGCAAATTCATAGCCTGAATAAAAAAAAACTCTTCCTGTATAATCTATAATATAAATATAATAGATCTGATACCCTAATGGTCCTAGTCTGTATAGAAAAAATGGCAGATTGTAACTGTATTTTATAAACTGTACAAAATTTCTATGTTCCAATATTCAGGGCTTTACAAGTGAACAAAAAATGGGTTACACATTAAATAAACATAAAATCAATACTTACATCTTGAAAAAAAAAAGTTGGGGTTCATAGACCACACATGATACTTCATTAGGTACATACTGAGTCTTGAAAATTATACACAATGAACAAACCTCACATCAAACTTAATATCCTAAACAATTACACCTGACCCTTCAATTTCCACTACCATTCACAGCACCAAAATTTCTTCTGAGCATTCTTGTTGCAAATACTGCAACCACCTCTTTGACTTTATTTGCATGGGTCCAAGTTTCACAGCCACAATGTACCACTGGCCGAATGGGTGTTTTATAGCTGCTAACTTTCATGTTCCTTGGTATGAGTTTAGATCTTAGGACACATTGCAGTCACTAAGTAGTTTAGTCACCCTTCATAATATGACTTCTGATAGCTTCTGTGATGTTGTCTTTGTCTAGTTTGCTTCCTAGAAAAGTAAATTAACCAGAATTGATCTGAGTGACCTACTCTTTTCATTTTATTCTCTCAGTTATACACTAAATATGGCCGTGTCTGTGAAAAAGTACTTTATTGTGTTATCCATTAATGCAGTAAGATTACCTAAGAAGTGTAGACAAGAAGACCCAGCAAACCAATTCAACCAAATATAGGACATGTCTATCACCAAGATATTGAACCGGTTACCTGAAAATATAAATAAATTGTTGCTAGTAGCTTCTATTTCAACATATATAATATACCCACTACATTGACGGTGTATGCTTCCACAACTTACTAAGGCTGTTAAAGTGGTATTCATCAATTAGAATACAACTTAAACGTTATAGTTAACCAAATTAAAACCAAAAATCAACTAGTACGTATAATCACCTCGTAATGATAAGAATATCGCCTCTTGAACGTGATTTCCATATTTGCAGAAAGTCACCGTCCTGCAATTGGTCCCATCTCTTCCAATAAAAAAGATAACGCCACCCGTACTATGGAAAAATCAAAGTTGTTTTTCACAGGCAATTCTATTTTAACAGCTTCCCATGCATCGGTTAAGCAGAACCGGAAAAAAACTAAAAAATAATCCGAAAGCCCGCTTTTTTGAAATTTAAACGGCCATGTTGAATTAGATTTGACAGATGGTCATACTGCCTAATAACACACGGTCAGCGCAGTACATTTAAACCACAGTTCACTTTGCCTACTGCCAGAACTAGCCACTGAATACGAATATTGACATGATTTTTTTTTTTGTAAGAAGATGAAGATTAATTATATGATTATCAAATAATGGATTATTGCCACAGATATTTTAAGACTTATCAGATGACGTTTATAACCTATACGGGGCGTAAATAAACGTCAAAGTAATATGGATGTCTTCAAAGAATATGTTGATTTATGTAAAATCATAGTATAAATAGAAAACAATACAGCTTGTAGGGTCTATTTTATAAATATACCTGGGATAATACTTTCTTTTTTTATGCAGGTCTTTAAAATTGATAAGAAAATGTTACATCTTGAGCAAATGTCAAACCAACATTTAGGGTTTGAAAACATGTGTTAATTTCAGGCGAAATGATGGTCTGAACAGAAGAAAATATGCATTGCAGAGTCAATTTCGTAAAAGGACTAGGCAAAATACCTGATTTTTATCATACAGGGCTTTAAAAATGGTACAAGATGATGCACCTTGAACAAATGCCATAGCCACGTATAGATCTTTAAAAAATGTATTCATTTTATGTAAAATCATAGTCTGAATAGAAAATAATACACATTGTAGGGTTTGTTTTATAAAAAGGCTGAACATAATACAAATATATTAATTTACAGGGCTTTAAAAATTAAAATAAAACCTGCAAATTAAACTAACGTCCAACCAACATAAGTGTCTTCAAAGAATATGTAAAATCATAGTCTAAATAGAAAACAGTACAGCTTGTATGCTCTATCTTATAAATATACCTGTTGTAATACTTAGTTTTTTATGCAGGTCTTTAAAATTGATAAGAAAAGGTTACATTTTGGGCTTCAAAATATGTGCTAATTTCAGAGAAAATGATAGTCTGGATAAAAGAACATACACACTGCAGTATCTATGCCATAAAAAGACTAGACAAAATTGCCAATTTTTATTATACAGAGCTTTAAAAAGGGTACAAAATGTTGGACCTCCACCAAACATCAAAGCAATATTTATGTGTTCAGAAAATCTATTAATTTTGTGCAAATTCATAGCCCAAATAAAAAAAAACTTCCTGTATAATCTATATTATAAATATAATAGATCTGATACCCTAATGGTCCCAGTCTGTATAGAAAAAATGACAGATTGTAACTGTATTTTATAAACTGTACAAAATTTCTATGTTCCAATATTCAGGGCTTTACAAGTGAACAAAAAATGGGTTACACATTAAAAAAACATAAAATCAATATTTACATCTTGAAAAAAAAAGGGCAAAAAAAAAGTTGGGGTTCATAGACCACACATGTTACTTCATTAGGTACATACTGAGTCTTGAAAATAAAACACAACTAAACAATTACACCACCCTGCAATTTCCATTACCATTCACAGCACCAAAATTTCTTCTGAGCATTCTTGTTGCAAATACTGCAACCACCTCTTTGACTTTATTTGCAAGGGTCCAAGTTTCCCAGCCACAATGTACCACTGGCCGAATGGGTGTTTTATAGCTACTAACTTTCATGTTCCTTGGTATGAGTTTAGATCTTAGGACACATTGCAGTCACTAAGTAGTTTAGTCACCCTTCATAATATGACTTCTGATAGCTTCTGCGATGTTGTCTTTGTCTAGTTTGCTTCCTAGATAAGTAAATTAACCATAATTGATCTGACTGACCTACTCTTTTCTGTCTCTGACCTACTCTTGTCTGTGAAAAAGTACTTTATTCTGTTATCCATTAATGCAGTAAGATTACCTAAGAAGTGTAGACAAGAAGACCCAGCAAACCAATCCAACCAAATATAGGACATGTCTATCACCAAGATATTGAACCGGTTACCTGAAAATATAAATAAATTGTTGCTAGTAGCTTCTATTTCAACATATAACATATATAATACACCCACTACATTGACGGTGTATGCTTCCACAACTTACTAAGGCTGTTAAAGTGGTATTCATCAATTAGAATACAACTCCATAGCCCGAAATTCATAGCCCGAATAAAAAAAAACACTTCCTGTATAATCTATATTATAAATATAATAGATCTGATACCCTAATGGTCCCAGTCTGTATAGAAAAAATGACAGATTGTAACTGTATTTTATAAACTGTACAAAATTTCTATGTTCCAATATTCAGGGTTTTACAAGTGAACAAAAAATGGGTTACACATTAAAAAAACATAAAATCAATACTTACATCTTGAAAAAAAAGGGTAAAAAAAAGTTGGGGTTCATAGACCACACATGATACTTCATTAGGTCTTGACAATAAAACACAACTAAACAATTACACCACCCTGCAATTTCCATTACCATTCACAGCACCAAAATTTCTTCTGAGCATTCTTGTTGCAAATACTTCAACCACCTCTTTGACTTTATTCGCAAGGGTCCAAGTTTCCCAGCCACAATGTACCACTGGCCAAATGGGTGTTTTATAGCTACTAACTTTCATGTTCCTTGGTATGAGTTTAGATCTTAGGACACATTGCAGTCACTAAGTAGTTTAGTCACCCTTCATAATATGACTTCTGATAGCTTCTGCGATGTTGTCTTTGTCTAGTTTGCTTCCTAGATAAGTAAATTAACCATAATTGATCTGACTGACCTACTCTTTTCTGTCTCTGACCTACTTTTGTCTGTGAAAAAGTACTTTATTCTGTTATCCATTAATGCAGTAAGATTACCTAAGAAGTGTAGACAAGAAGACCCAGCAAACCAAATCAACCAAATATAGGACATGTCTATCACCAAGATATTGAACCGGTTACCTGAAAATATAAATAAATTGTTGCTAGTAGCTTCTATTTCAACATATAACATATATAATATACCCACTACATTGACGGTGTATGCTTCCACAACTTACTAAGGATATTAAAGTGGTATACATCAATTAGAATACAACTTAAACGTTATAGTTAACCAAATTAAAACCAACAATCAACTAGTCCATAAAAAGACTAGACAAAATTGCCAATTTTTATTATACAGAGCTTTAAAAAGGGTACAAAATGTTGGACCTCGACCAAACACCAAAGCAATATTTATGTGTTCAGAAAATCTATTAATTTTGTGCAAATTCATAGCCTGAATAAAAAAAAAAAACACTTCCTGTATAATCTATATTATAAATATAATAGATCTGATACCCTAATGGTCCCAGTCTGTATAGAAAAAATGACAGATTGTAACTGTAGTTTATAAACTGTACAAAATTTCCAAGTTCCAATATTCAGGGCTTTACAAGTGAACAAAAAATGGGTTACACATTAAATAAACATAAAATCAATACTTACATCTTGAAAAAAAATGTTGGGGTTCATAGACCACACATGATACTTCATTAGGTACATACTGAGTCTTGAAAATAAAACACAACTAAACAATTACACCACCCTGCAATTTCCCCTACCATTCACAGCACCAAAATTTCTTCTGAGCATTCTTGTTGCAAATACTGCAACCACCTCTTTGACTTTATTTGCATGGGTCCAAGTTTCCCAGCCACAATACACCACTGGCTGAATGGGTGTTTTATAGCTGCTAACTTTCATGGTCCTTGGTATGAGTTTAGATCTTAGGACACATTGCAGCCACTAAGTAGTTTAGTCACCCTTCATAATATGACTTCTGATAGCTTCTGTGATGTTGTCTTTGTCTAGTTTGCTTCCTAGATAAGTAAATTAACCATAATTGATCTGACTGACCAACTCTTTTCATTTTATTCTCTCAGTTATACACTAAATATGGCCGTGTCTGTGAAAGAGTACTTTATTCTGTTATCCATTAATGCAGTAAGATTACCTAAGAAGTGTAGACAAGAAGACCCAGCAAACCAAATCAACCAAATATAGGACATGTCTATCACCAAGATATTGAACCGGTTACCTGAAAATATAAATAAATTGTTGCTAGTAGCTTCTATTTCAACATATAACATATATAATATACCCACTACATTGACGGTGTATGCTTCCACAACTTACTAAGGCCGTTAAAGTGGTATTCATCAATTAGAATACAACTTAAACGTTATAGTTAACCAAATTAAAACCAAAAATCAACTAGTACGTATAATCACCTCGTAATGATAAGAAAATCGCCTCTTGAACGTGATTTCGATATTTGCAGAAAGTCACCGTCCTGCAATTGGTCCCATCTCTTCCAATAAAAAAGATAACGCGACCCGTACCATGGAAAAATCAAAGTTGTTTTCACAGGCAATTCTATTTTAACAGCTTCCCCTGCATCGGTTAAGTAGAACCGGAAAAAAAACCTAAAAAATAATCCGAAAGCCCGCTTTTTTGAAATTTAAACGGCCATGTTGAATTAGATTTGACAGTTGGTCATACTGCCTAATAACACGCGGTCTGCGCAGTACATTTAAACTACAGTTCACTTTGCCTACTGCCAGAACTAGCCACTGAATACGAATATTGACAGGATTTTTTTTCAAGAAGAAGAAGATTAATTATATGATTATAAAATAATGGATTATTGCCACAGATATTTTAAGACTCTTCAAATGACGTTTATAGCCTATACGGGGCATAAATAAACGTCAAAGTAATATGGATATCTTCAAAGAATGCGTTGATTTATGTGAAATCATAGTATAAATAGAAAACAATACAGCGTGTAGGGTCTATTTTATAAATATACCTGGGATAATACTTTCTTTTTTTATGCAGGTCTTTAAAATTGATAAGAAAATGTTGCATCTTGAGCAAACGTCAAACCAACATTTAGGGTTTCAAAATATGTGTAAATTTCAGGCGAAATGATGGTCTGAACAGAAGAAAATATGCATTGCAGAGTCAATTTCGTAAAAGGACTAGGCAAAATACCTGATTTTTATCATACAGGGCTTTAAAAATGGTACAAGATGATGCACCTTGAACAAACGCCATAGCCACATATAGATCTTTAAAAAATGTATTCATTTTATGTAAAATCATAGTCTGAATAGAAAATAATACACATTGTAGCGTTTGTTTTATAAAAAGGCTAAACATAATACAAATTTATTAATTTACAGGGCTTTAAAAATTAAAATAAAACCTGCAAATTAAACTAACGTCCAACCAACATAAGTGTCTTCAAAGAATATGTAAAATAATAGTCTAAATAGAAAACAGTACAGCTTGTATGGTCTATCTTATAAATATACCTGTGATAATACTTAGTTTTTTATGCAGGTCTGTAAAATTGATAAGAAAAGGTTACATTTTGGGCTTCAAAATATGTGCTAATTTCAGAGAAAATGATGGTCTGGATAGAAGAACATACACACTGCAGTATCTATGCCATAAAAAGACTAGGCAAAATTGTCAATTTTTATTATACAGAGCTTTAAAAAGGGTACAAAATGTTGGACCTCGACCAAACATCAAAGCAATATTTATGTGTTCAGAAAATCTATTAATTTTGTGCAAATTCATAGCCCGAATAAAAAAAAACACTTCCTGTATAATCTATATTATAAATATAATAGATCTGATACCCTAATGGTCCCAGTCTGTATAGAAAAAATGACAGATTGTAACTGTATTTTATAAACTGTACAAAATTTCCAAGTTCCAATATTCAGGGCTTTACAAGTGAACAAAAAATGGGTTACACATTAAATAAACATAAAATCAATACTTACATCTTGAAAAAAAAGTTGGGGTTCATAGACCACACATGATACTTCATTAGGTACATACTGAGTCTTGAAAATTATACACGGTGAACAAACCTCACATCAAACTTAATATCCTAAACAATTACACCTGACCCTGCAATTTCCACTACCATTCACAGCACCAAAGTTTCTTCTGAGCATTCTTGTTGCAAATACTGCAAGCACCTCTTGGATTTTATTTGCAAGGGTCCAAGTTTCCCAGCCACAATGTACTACTGGCCGAATGGGTGTTTTATAGCTGCTAACTTTCATGTTCCTTGGTATGAGTTTAGATCTTAGGACACATTGCAGTCACTAAGTAGTTTAGTCACCCTTCATAATATGACTTCTGATAGCTTCTGTGATGTTGTCTTTGTCTAGTTTGCTTCCTACAAAAGTAAATTAACCATAATTGATCTGACTGACCTACTCTTTTCATTTTATTCTCTCAGTTGTACACTAAATATGGCCGTGTCTGTGAAAAAGTACTTTATTCTGAAATGATGGTCTGAACAGAAGAAAATATGCATTGCAGAGTCAATTTCGTAAAAGGACTAGGCAAAATACCTGATTTTTATCATACAGGGCTTTAAAAATGGTACAAGATGATGCACCTTGAACAATCGCCATAGCCACGTATAGATCTTTAAAAAATGTATTCATTTTATGTAAAATCATAGTCTGAATAGAAAATAATACACATTGTAGCTTTTGTTTTATAAAAAGGCTAAACATAATACAAATTTATTAATTTACAGGGCTTTAAAAATTAAAATAAAACCTGCAAATTAAACTAACGTCCAACCAACATAAGTGTCTTCAAAGAATATGTAAAATCATAGTCTAAATAGAAAACAGTACAGCTTGTATGGTCTATCTTATAATTGGGAATTTTGGTAGTTGGTGTCAACAACTTAAAAGTTTATTAGTAGATTTGTGCAATTTTAGTGTGTTTTAATCAATAATAGACATATGAGACAATATCACATATGAACGTTGATACTCATTTGACCATGTGCATACTAATTTTAACATGCACACGCGGATAGTCATTTTCACATGCGCACGCCCATACTCATTAAAACATGCGCACGCTCATACTCATTTGACCATGCCCACGTGCATATACATTTAAACATGCACACGTGCCTACATATTAAACATGCGCCCGCGCATACCCATTTGAACAGGCGCACGCGCATACTTTTTTTAAACATGTGCACGCGCATACTCATCTGAAAATGCGCACGCGCATACCCATTTGAAAATGCGCACGCGCATACCCGTTTGAACATGCGCACGCGCATTCTCATTTGACAGTGCGCAAGCGCATAATTATATCGACATGCGCTTGCGCATACTCAATTTGGTATGCGCACGCGCATACTCATTAAAACATGCGCACGCGCATACTCATTTGAACATGCGCACGCGCATACTCACCTAAACATGCGCACGCGCATTCACATTAAACATGCGCAGGCGTATACCAATTTAAACAGGCGCACGCGCATACTAATTTGAATATGCGCACACGCACATTCATTTGAACATGCGCACGCGCATACCCATTTGAAAATGCGCACGCGCATACCCGTTTGAACATGCGCACGCGCATAATTATATCGACATGCGCTTGCGCATACTCAATTTAGTATGCGCACGCGCATACTCATTAAAACATGCGCACGCGCCAACTCATTTGAACATGCGCACGCGCATGCTCATCTGAACCTGCGCACGCGCATTCACAATAAACATGCGCACGCGCATACCCATTTAAACAGGCGCACGCGCATACTAATTTGAACATGCGCACACGCACATTCATTTGAACATGCGCATGCTCATATCCATTTGAACCGGCGCACGCGCATACTAATTTGAACATGCGCACACGCACATTCATTTGAATATGCGCACGCGCATACTCATTAAAACATGCGCTCTCGCATACTTATTTGAACATGCGTATACCCATTTAACTATGCACACGCACATCCTCATTTGAATATGTGCACGCGCATACCATCTGAACACACACACACACACACACCACCCATTTTGCCAAGAAACGTATTTTTTTTAATGAATAACATACTAACGAATACAATTAATATTTGTTAAGTATATATTTATATTTACTTGGTATAAAATAATTGAGCATAAAATATTAACAATTTTTTTAAGTATATGTTACTTGTTTCTTTTGTAATTCTCAGTTTCCAATTATTGTTATTTATTATACCTTTCAATATGCTGCTTTCCTGGACTATACATATATATATATATATATATATATATATATATATATATATATATATATATATATATATATATATATATATATATATATTCAGATTTTTCTCTTTCTGAAACCGGTTTGCTGTGTTACAAGATCCGGACGAGGTGGAAATATCAGGTCAATATGAAGAAATCGTCAACAATGTGCTTCAAACGGCTGCTTCAATAGCACCAGAAGAAAAATGTCTCAAACAGATAAAAATCTCCAGTGAAACCATTGATTTAATGAAGAAAAGAAGGGCTATGAGAAATGCAGGTAGTCCTTTTGGCAGGGTCAAGTACACTGAACTAAGCAAAACTATAAGAAAACGCATCAGAGAGGACATGCGCCGATTCAACATGCAGCTAGTGCAAGAAGCCCTGGAAGAAAACAAAGAAATTAACAAGGCTAAACAGAAGCTGATAAACAAAAGAACGCAAATATATGCCTAAAGGCTTGAGGGATGGCACAGTGTGCAGGGCGCATAGGAAAATGTGAGAGATTGTCAGAAAATTTTATTCCCAGTTATATGAAGATCAGAACCAATCAAAGACAAAAATACCTGTAGAAGAACAAATACCAGATATCCTAGTGGATGAAGTAACAAATGCTATAGAATCGATGACAAAATGGCAAGGCTCCAGGAAAGGACAGTGTAACTGTCGAAATGATGAAAGCTGGTGGTCGGACATTACCTAAAACACAGGCAAAATTATACTCAAAATGCCTCAAAGAACAAAAAGTAGCTGACTTATGGAAAAATGCAGAAGTGATCCTTTTACATAAAAAAAGGAGCACTGGAAGATTTAAAGAACTACCGTCCAATAAGCCTCCTATCAGTAATGAACAAAGTTTTCACTAAGATAATTTCTAAAAGAATATTAAAAAAACTGAATGACGCACAACCAAGAGAACAAGCAGGATTCAGAAGTGGATTGAGTACAATGGATCACATCCAGGCTATACAGCAGGCCATAGAAAGGCACAGCTAATACACTATGTCAATGTGCTTCGCTTTTATCGACTACGAAAAAGCATTTGACTCCATCTCAAAGCATGCGGTAATGGATGCACTGCTTAGCCAAGGGGTAGATAAAGCATATGTAAACCTATTAGGATCGATATATGATGGAGCTACAGCCACAATTCATCTTGATATATATATATATCTATATATATATATATATATATATATATATATATATATATATATATATATATATATATATATATATATATATATATATATATATATATATAATTTCCCCATCATTACCTTTTTGAGTACTCTGTTTCAGCAGAAGCAGTTTGTTGCAGCTCCGTATGTCGTCGCTGTCTGAATCAGAAGATGGGATATCAGCATCTATTTCACTATCTGTATTGCTTTGAATGCTCATATGATCTGACTCATCCTCTTTGTCTAAAAGTGCTCGTTGAATATTAGATTCCGTCAACCGAAACATGTTTTAATGAGATTATTACCTGCAAATATTATTTTTCTACGTTAAACAAATAAATAGATATACGAATAGATAAAAAACAAAAATATATAGCTGCTAACTTTCATGTTCCTTGGTATGAGTTTAGATCTTAGGACACATTGCAGTCACTAAGTAGTTTAGCCACCCTTCATAATATGACTTCTGATAGCTTCTGTGATGTTGTCTTTGTCTAGTTTGCTTCCTAGAAAAGTAAATTAACCATAATTGATCTGACTGACCTACTCTTTTCATTTTATTCTCTCAGTTATACACTAAATATGGCCGTGTCTGTGAAAGAGTACTTTATTCTGTTATCCATTAATGCAGTAAGATTACCTAAGAAGTGTAGACAAGAAGACCCAGCAAACCAAATCAACCAAATATAGGACATGTCTATCACCAAGATATTGAACCGGTTACCTGAAAATAGAAATAAATTGTTGCTAGTAGCTTCTATTTCAACATATAACATATATAATATACCCACTACATTGACGGTGTATGCTTCCACAACATACTAAGGCTGTTAAAGTGGTATTCATCAATTAGAATACAACTTAAACGTTATAGTTAACCAAATTAAAACCAACAATCAACTAGTCCATAAAAAGACTAGACAAAATTGCCAATTTTTATTATACAGAGCTTTAAAAAGGGTACAAAATGTTGGACCTCGACCAAACACCAAAGCAATATTTATGTGTTCAGAAATTCTATTAATTTTGTGCAAATTCATAGCCTGAATAAAAAAAAACACTTCCTGTATAATCTATATTATAAATATAATAAATCTGATACCCTAATGGTCCCAGTCTGTATAGAAAAAATGACAGATTGCAACTGTATTTTATAAACTGTACAAAATTTCTATGTTCCAATATTCAGGGCTTTACAGGTGAAAAATAAAAAATGTTACACCTTAAATAAACATAAAATCAATACTTACATTTTGAAAAAAGGATAAAAAAAAGTTAGGGTTCATAGACCACACATGACACTTCATTAGGTACATACTGAGTCTTGACAATAAAACACAACTAAACAATTACACCACCCTGCAATTTCCATTACCATTCACAGCACCAAAATTTCTTCTGAGCATTCTCGTTGCAAATACTGCAACCACCTCTTTGACTTTATTTGCATGGGTCCAAGTTTCCCAGCCACAATGTACCACTGGCCGAATGGGTGTTTTATAGCTGCTAACTTTCATGGCCCTTGGTATGAGTTTAGATCTTAGGACACATTGCAGCCACTAAGTAGTTTAGTCACCCTTCATAATATGACTTCTGATAGCTTCTGTGATGTGGTCTTTGTCTAGTTTGCTTCCTACAAAAGTAAATTAACCATAATTGATCTGACTGACCTACTCTTTTCATTTTATTCTCTCAGTTATACACTAAATATGGCCGTGTCTGTGAAAAAGTACTTTATTCTACTATCCATTAATGCAGTAAGATTACCTAAGAAGTGTAGACAAGAAGACCCAGCAAACCAATCCAACCAAATATAGGACATGTCTATCGCCAAGATATTGAACCGGTTACCTGAAAATATAAATAAATTGTTGCTAGTAGCTTCTATTTCAACATATAACATATATAATACACCCACTACATTGACGGTGTATGCTTCCACAACTTACTAAGGCTGTTAAAGTGATATTCATCAATTAGAATACAACTCCATAGCCCGAATAAAAAAAAACACTTCCTGTATAATCTATATTATAAATATAATAGATCTGATACCCTAATGGTCCCAGTCTGTATAGAAAAAATGACAGATTGTAACTGTATTTTATAAACTGTACAAAATTTCTATGTTCCAATATTCAGGGCTTTACAAGTGAACAAAAAATGGGTTACACATTAAAAAAACATAAAATCAATACTTACATCTTGAAAAAAAAGGGTAAAAAAAAGTTGGGGTTCATAGACCACACATGATACTTCATTAGGTACATACTGAGTCTTGAAAATAAAACACAACTAAACAATTACACCACCCTGCAATTTCCATTACCATTCACAGCACCAAAATTTCTTCTGAGCATTCTTGTTGCAAATACTGCAACCACCTCTTTGACTTTATTTGCAAGGGTCCAAGTTTCCCAGCCACAATGTACCACTGGCCGAATGGGTGTTTTATAGCTGCTAACTTTTATGTTCCTTGGTATGAGTTTAGATCTTAGGACACATTGCAGTCACTAAGTAGTTTAGTCACCCTTCATAATATGACTTCTGATAGTTCTGCGATGTTGTCTTTGTCTAGTTTGCTTCCTAGATAAGTAAATTAACCATAATTGATCTGACTGACCTACTCTTTTCATTTTATTCTCTCAGTTATACACTAAATATGGCCGTGTCTGTGAAAAAGTACTTTATTCTGTTATCCATTAATGCAGTAAGATTACCTAAGAAGTGTAGACAAGAAGACCCAGCAAACCAATTCAACCAAATATAGGACATGTCTATCACCAAGATATTGAACCGGTTACCTGAAAATATAAATAAATTGTTGCTAGTAGCTTCTATTTCAACATATAACATATATAATACACCCACTACATTGACGGTGTATGCTTCCACAAATTACTAAGGCTGTTAAAGTGGTATTCATCAATTAGAATACAACTTAAACGTTATAGTTAACCAAATTATAACCAAAAATCAACTAGTACGTATAATCACCTCGTAATGATAAGAAAATCGCCTCTTGAACTTGATTTCCATATTTGCAGAAAGTCACCGTCCTGCAATTGGTCCCATCTCTTCCAATAAAAAAGATAACGCGACCCGTACTATGGAAAAATCAAAGTTGTTTTTCACAGGCAATTCTATTTTAACAGCTTCCCATGCATCGGTTAAGTAGGACCGGAAAAAAAACTAAAAAATTATCCGAAACCCCGCTTTTTTGAAATTTAAACGGCCATGTTGAATTAGATTAGACAGATGGTCATACTGCCTAATAACACCCGGTCTGCGCAGTACATTTAAACTACAGTTCACTTTGCCTACTGCCAAAACTAGCCACTGAATACGAATATTGACAGGAGTTGTTTTTCAAGAAGAAGATTAATTATATGATTATCAAATAATGGATTATTGCCACAGATATTTTAAGACTCTTCAAATGACGTTTATAGCCTATACGGGGCGTAAATAAACGTCAAACTGATATGGATGTCTTCAAAGAATGTGTTGATTTATGTAAAATCATAGTATAAATAGAAAACAATACAGCTTGTAGGGTCTATTTTATAAATATACTTGGTATAATACTTTCTTTTTTTATGCAGATCTTTAAAATTGATAAGAAAATGTTACATCTTGAGCAAACGTCAAACCAACATTTAGGGTTTCAAAATATGTGTTAATTTCAGGCGAAATGATGGTCTGAACAGAAGAAAATATGCATTGCAGAGTCAATTTCGTAAAAGGACTAGGCAAAATACCTGATTTTTATCATACAGCTCTTTAAAAATGGTACAAGATGATGCACCTTGAACAAACGCCATAGGCACGTATAGATCTTTAAAAAATGTATTCATTTTATGTAAAATCATAGTCTGAATAGAAAATAATACACATTGTAGGGTTTGTTTTATAAAAAGGCTGAACATAATACAAATTTATTAATTTATAGGGCTTTAAAAATTAAAATAAAACATGCAACTTAACCTAACGTCCAACCAACATAAGTGTCTTTCAAGAATATGTAAAATCATAGTCTAAATAGAAAACAGTACAGCTTGTATGGTCTATCTTATAAATATACCTGTGATAGTACTTAGTATTTTATGCTGGTCTTTAAAATTGATAAGAAAAGGTTACATTTTGCGCTTCAAAATATGTGCTAATTTCAGAGAAAATGATGGTCTGGATAGAAGAACATACACACTGCAGTATCTATGCCATAAAAAGACTAGACAAAATTGCCAATTTTTATTATACAGAGCTTTAAAAAGAGTACAAAATGTTGGACCTCGACCAAACATCAAAGCAATATTTAGGTGTTCAGAAAATCTATTAATTTTGTGCAAATTCATAGCCTGAATAAAAAAAAACACTTCCTGTATAATCTATATTATAAATATAATAGATCTGATACCCTAATGGTCCCAGTCTGTATAGAAAAAATGACAGATTGTAACTGTATTTTATAAACTACAAAATTTCTATGTTCCAATATTCAGGGCTTTACAAGTGAACAAAAAATGGGTTACACATTAAATAAACATAAAATCAATACTTACATCTTGAAAAAAAAAAGTTGGGGTTCATAGACCACACATGATACTTCATTAGGTACATACTGAGTCTTGAAAATTATACACAGTGAACAAACCTCACATCAAACTTAATATCCTAAACAATTACACCTGACCCTGCAATTTCCACTACCATTCACAGCACCAAAATTTCTTCTGAGCATTCTTGTTGCAAATACTGCAACCACCTCTTTGACTTTATTTGCATGGGTCCAAGTTTCCCAGCCACAATGTACCACTGGCCAAATGGGTGTTTTATAGCTGCTAACTTTCATGTTCCTTGGTATGAGTTTAGATCTTAGGACACATTGCAGCCACTAAGTAGTTTAGTCACCATTCATAATATGACTTCTGATAGCTTCTGCGATGTTGTCTTTGTCTAGTTTGCTTCCTAGATAAGTAAATTAACCATAATTGATCTGACTGACCTACTCTTTTCATTTTATTCTCTCAGTTATGATAATAATAATAATAATAATCTTTATTGTCTGACAGAATAAATCCATTTATGAGACAATTCACAAAAAAAAATAACAAAGATAAAAAAGAAAATCAAGTCAAAAACAATGCTTATATAATAACAGACTTAGATAATAATAATAATAATAACCTTGATTGTTTGACAGAATAAATCCATTTGAAACAATTTAAAAAAAAAGAAAATCAAGACAAAATCAATGCGTGTATAACAGACTTAAATAAAGCTACAACAACGATCCCTACAATTTATTATCGATTATTGCAACAGCTCCAAGGCGACAAACCTCGTGAACCGATCTGCTGATACGTTATTAATGTCAACATCGCAGTACAGATCATTGAAGAGCTTCATGGCCTGATACAGAGGTGTCCTGACCATGAAGTTGGTTCTAGCATAGGGTAAATGAAAGGTTGGGCAGGATCTGATACACCTCGAAGGCACGTGGAAGCCCACCACAGAAAGAAGTTCAGGGCAGTCAATGAGGGCTCTACACAATTTATAGATGAACTGAAGAAGTAAATATTTTCGGCGACTAACTAACGATGATATTTGAAATTTCAACAGGAGACTATTCTGATCTATATGTCTCGTCGGAAATCTTCCATCATGTCTGAATGCTAAAAACTTAGCGAATTTTCTCTGGACACCTTCTAGTTGCAATTTGTATCTGTTATACAAAGGGTTCCATACTACAGCACCATACTCCAACTTTGATCTCACATAACTGTGATACAGAGTTTTGAGTGTATTTATGTTCACGAAATCTGCCGAGTTCCGAAAGATGAATCCTAACATTCTCATTGCCTCACTCCGAATGTGGCTAATGTGAGATGAAAAAGACATTTTAGTATCAAAAACAATTCCCAAGTCCCTGAACATCCCGACCCTCTCAATAATTGCACCAGTCAAGTTGTAATCAAAATGCGTGACATTCTGGATATTCGCAAATGACATGATATAACACTTGCCAAAATTCAGCGGCAAGTTGTTGATGTTGCACCATTCTTCAATAACCTCAATATCGTTCTGCAACATAAAGCAGTCAGCGTTGCTATTTATATTTCTATATAGTTTCAGATCATCTGCGTACATTAAAATATTGCTTGAAACATTTGTCACTATATCATTAATAAATAGTGCAAAAATAAGGGGAGCAAGATTACTGCCCTGTGGGGCCCCACTCGTGGCGGTAAATTGAGGTGATCTATAACCTCGTACCTCAACGTAATGCACTCGATCGCTCAAATATGACTCAAATAATAGTATAAGTTTGTCACTGAATCCAAAATTTGCCAATTTATGCAGCAAGATGGAGTGATCCATTCGATCAAAGGCCTTAGAGAAGTCAGTGTAGACCGCATCGACCTGTCCACCATCATCCAAAGCCCGACCAACAAACTGAGCGAAGCAAGCCAAATTGCTAATCGTACTCCGACCAGCAAAAAATCCATGCTGCCTCGATGATATCACACTCTTAACTTGACTGAATATGCACGCATAAACGGACATCTCAAATACTTTAGCAAAAGGCGACAAAATCGACACAGGTCTGTAGTTTAAGATACTGCAACGATCGTCCTTCTTAAAGATCGGAACGATTCTTGCCTCCTTCCACACTTTTGGGAACACGCTGGTTGAAATTGCCAAATTAAACACAAAAGATAACGGCCTCAATAACGCAGGAGCACAAACTGGTTGGAATTGAACTGGTAAGTCCTGCTTATTTTTCGATATTATTGATTTAAATCCAGGAGTAGGGTTGGCGTCCCTTCATCTTTATGTCATTTTGGCCAATATCAGTTTTTTTTCAAGCATTTGAAATGTGAGTGTCAACTATACGTAGCTGAAAAATGATATTAGTAAATCCAATATATAATTTTTATCACAACAGAAGATTTTTTGCAAAATTGTGGTGTTTATCCTAAGTGTGAAATTTGCGTACCCGCAGCCTATTATTTCATCTACTGCGCTTGTGCCATGCGTCGTCATCAAGCCTTATCCGTCAGTTATAAAATTAAGTCGTCGAAAAATGTTTGTTGGTGTATTGGTTCCGTTTTTATATATTTATTTTCTGTGAAAAAAATTGGTTTTCGTTGAACGTAAAAGTGCATGTGGTTTGTGTAAAGTTGCTGTTGTCCTGTTGAACCGGTAAGTCGTCCTTATTTTTCGATTTTATTGATTAGATCCATGAATTGGGTTGGCGTCCTTTCACCTTGATGTCATTTTGGGCCATATTCTTTTTTCTTCAAGCATTTCAAGTATTAGCGTCAAGTAAAAGTAAATGAAGAATGAAAATATTAAATCCTATATGTAATTTTTATCATTGCATAAAATATTTCTCATAAAATTGAGGAATTTGCCATAAGGGTAAAATTTGTATACCCTCGAACTATCTGTTTTCGCTTGCGCCGTTTGCCATCGTCCATTTCTTATAAAATTACATTGTCCCAGAAACGTTTGTTGTATTTGTTCCGTTTTTTTGTGAAAAATAGTCTTTTGGTGAAGGTAATATTTTATGCGGTTTGTGTAAAGTTGCTGTTGTCCTATTGAACGGGTAAGTCCTGCTTATTTTTCGATATTATCGATTTAAATCCAGGAATAGGGTTGGCGTCCGTTCATCTTTATGTCATTTTGGCCAATATCAGTTTTTTTTCGAGCATTTGAAATGTGAGTGTCAACTATACGTAGCTGAAAAATGATATTAATAAATCCAATATGTAATTTTTATCACAACAGAAGATTTCTTGCAAAATTGTGGTGTTTATCCTAAGGGTGAAATTTGCATACCCGCAGCCCACTATTTCATCTACTGCGCTTGTGCCATGCGTCGTCATCAAGCCTTATCCCTCAGTTATAAAATAAATTTGTCGAAAAATAATTGTTGGTGTATTCGTTTTGCTTTTATACCCGCTGTTTTGTGAGAAAAAATAGTTTTTCGTTGAACGTAAAAGTGCATGTGGGTTGTGTAAAGTTGCTGTTGTCCTGTTGAACCGGTAAGTCGTTCTTATTTTTCGATATTATTGATTAGATCCATGAATTGGATTGGCGTCCTTTCACCTTGATGTCATTATGGGCCATATTATTTTTTCTTCAACCGTTTCAAATATTAGCGTCAAGTAAAAGTAAATAAAGAATGATAATATTAAATCCTATATGTAATTTTTAGCATTGCATAAAATATTTCTCATAAAATTGAGGAATTTGCCATAAGGGTGAAATTTGCACACCCGCGAACTATCTGTTTTCGCTTGCGCCGTTTGCCATCGTCCATTTCTTATAAAATTACATTGTCCCAGAAACGTTTGTTGTATTTGTTCCGTTTTTTTGTGAAAAATAGTCTTTTGGTGAAGGTAATATTTTATGCGGTTTGTGTAAAGTTGCTGTTGTCCTATTGAACGGGTAAGTCCTGCTTATTTTTTGATATTATCGATTTAAATCCAGGAATAGGGTTGGCGTCCGTTCATCTTTATGTCATTTTGGCCAATATCAGTTTTTTTTCGAGCATTTGAAATGTGAGTGTCAACTATACGTAGCTGAAAAATGATATTAATAAATCCAATATGTAATTTTTATCGCAACAGAAGATTTCTTGCAAAATTGTGGTGTTTATCCTAAGGGTGAAATTTGCATACCCGCAGCCCACTATTTCATCTACTGCGCTTGTGCCATGCGTCGTCATCAAGCCTTATCCCTCAGTTATAAAATAAATTTGTCGAAAAATAATTGTTGGTGTATTCGTTCCGCTTTTATATATTTTTTTCTGTGAAAAAATAGGTTTTCGTTGAAGGTAAAAGTGTATGTGGTTTAGGGAAAGTTGATGTTGTTCTATTGAACCGGTAAGTCGTCCTTATTTTCCGATATTATCGTCGGAATCACTTTCCGATTCTTCTTGTTCCTGTGGTGCTTCAGCCCGTTAGTGATTATGAATTAATAAAAATTATTTTAGATGTTTAAATAGGTAAATATAAAAATAAAAATGCCTTTGTTTATTTGAAAAAACTTATTTATTATATAACTGAGAAAATATCGTTAAAAATATGTTAATAAGTAAATATTAGAAATCTAAAAATATTACAATGAAAATCTGAAAAAATTTAAAAAAATTGGGAAGACGTGGATTAATGACTTTTCTCTATAATCAAGGCTAACTTTATATTGATTTTCTGGCTTTTTGTAATCCATGGTTTTCCACCTATATCCTGTGCTAACAAAATTCTTATTCCTTTAGATCCACTTGATGAATAGCTTTCAGAGTAAGATTTCAAAAGTGACACTAGTCATGGCAGTTTAATTCCTCATGTTAATTGATACATCTTTTTCTTTTATTTTCGTGACATTTTAGGCATTGAAGGGATTGTTGTATATTATTTATTACATATGATTTTTTCCTTCGGTTGTGTAATTATTGAGCCAACAATTTTCACATTTTTTAAAACACCTGTGGTCTATTTTTGTATTATAGATATCACTAAAACACTTTTACGTACATATTAGAGGATTAATAAAGGATAAATACTACACAATGGGTTCTCAAATATATATAAAAGATGTTAATCGAACTCTCGACTTGCCAAGGGTGGACACAAGGCTCTATGGCTTCACTCGTCGGCTTTCAACTCTTTTTCTGTATTGCTTATAATGCTCAGACCATCGTTATTATCATTGGACATAGCTGATAAACCTGGGACAACATACATCAAGTTTAAAGAGAATTTACATTTGGGATAAGACAAAGAGGTGAGAGCTGAAGATGAAAACTTCAAGTGGACAATTGATTGGATTAATTTAACTGGTGGAGCACAATAGTGGTATTTTGCAGGACAAACCCACTTTCACTTTTCAGGATTTTGAAACTGCTTTTAGAAAAACGTTTTTAAAAGTGGAAGATTTACCTAGTAGGTGGAAAAGGATGAATGAAAGAATCAAAAGAAATGGAGAAGATATTAATGAATATTTCTGTGAAAAATATAATCTCTGCTGTAAGTTAGATCTTAATTTTCAGGAAACTAAGCAGCAGTTGCTTATTGGATTGTATGAGCACAACTTATGCACAACCCTGCTGTTAAATGTGACTGTTTCTGCTTTGACATACTTTTGTACAGTAAGGAGGTGCATAAGTTGCGATCATGCTATCCAATACGCGACTGCTGCTTAGTTTCCTGAAAATTAAGGAATAACTTACTCCAGCCTTATTACTTATTTTTCATGGAAACAATCATTAATATCTTGTCCTTTTTTTGCAATCTTTCATTCACCCTTTTCCACCTACTGGAAAAATCTTCCACTTTTAAATACGTTTTTCTAAAAACAGTTTCAAAAGCCTGAAAGCAGTGGATGTGGTTGTGACTTGCTAAATACCACTGTTGTGCTCCACTAGTTAAATTAGACCGCGCTGTTCCTAAAACATAATTATCTGGCCATTGATGTAGTGTTTTCATACCTGTAGGTTCGTCTAGTCACATCTTTGGATCTTCCTTTGCATTTCCACTAAATCTGGTTGCATTTTTGGGCAGATCTGATAGTACATGATAACTGTTCAACATTTCTGCTCTGTATGTATCCAGTATTTGAAATATTTTAGCATTTGCGTTGATAATTTAAGTCCGTACAAGCATTTTTCAATCTTATATTCTGCCTCCTTACGTCAATTCGCTATTCTGCTCGAGTCATGATTCCAAATCAATGTTTCATGTTCTACGTTTGCTGCAGTAAAATGGCGATTATATAAAAAAAATTCCCATGCCATATCAGCTTCCAGTGCCTTTGATGATCATCGAAATCTTTACGACAATCATGTTAATTTTTTTTTTCAGTAGAAAGTTTCTAGTTTCTTGAAGGTGTTTCAGAGTTATTATTACTCATATCCAACCTTCTTTGGCTAGATTCGCAGAATGAACAGCGCCAGTTCTTGTTGCAAAATCTACTACTTTTCTCGTGTAAAATCCAACGGCAGTATCTGAAAAAAATAAAATTAGTAGACACTGTTTCTATTGGAGTAACTGAATAAATACACACAGGATAATTTGTTTTAGCTATCATTCCTGTTAAACTATTATACGAACTAGAATCCTTATTGTGCATTTAATAACTGCCACTTTAATTTCTTAAATGCTTCGGGTTGTTTTTCTTCCCATATATAATTGCTTACTTTCTTTAATACGTCTGTCAGAGGTCTGGCTATACTGAAATAACTTCTGATAATGTTTCGAAAAAAACAAGTTAATCCCAAATAATGTCTGATTTCATGTTTATTCCTAGGGATTGGAAACTTCTTAATGGCATCCAACTGTAGTCATCCTGGCCTCAATCCTTCTCCTGACAACTCAAAACCTAAATAAGTCATCGAAGTCAAAAATAACATTTATCCAGTTGGCTTTCCTTAAAGCCTGGAAAGCTAACAGAAGTCGGCGGCGCATATCTTCAAAATCTACAGCTGTGACCAATAGGTCGTCTGAATAGAATATCACAATGTTATTACATAATGGTTCTAAAACTAAAGATATTAATTTTGAAAATTCAAAAGGAGCATTGGCAAATCCAAAACATAACCTTTCAAATTCTATGCATCTGGTGCAATAAAGGCAGTTTTATGTTTTGAATGTCCACTTAGTTTAACCTGTAGATACCCTGACATTAAATCTAAAGCACAAAATAATTTACAACCAGATAATGTATCAAAACATTCATATAAATTCGGAATAGGGAAATTTGTTTTCGTCGTTTGCTTATTCAAACGTCCAAAATCAACTACCAGTCGTCTTTCTTCAGATGCCTTAGGACTAATAGGACGGGTGATGCATAAGATGAAATGGTGTCTATAATAATACCACATTGTCTGCACTCCTTCAAGATCTCTTTTATTTGCTCCCAGTCAGCATGAGTAGATCTATAGAGTTTACATCTTACATGTACATTATTATCTGTGATCGATACTTCCATTAAATCAGTGCATCCTGTGATGTTTTGGTTGCAAATAGAACCCAAAACTCATTAATTAAGCCTACATGTACCTTCAGGTCTGAATCCTTTAATCCATTACCCTTGTGTATCATCTGCATGGAATTGGTAGTTTCTCCCTAGGCCTTTATTGTGTATGTTATATCTGTCTGAATCATTGGTTATTGGCATTAGACCTATTTCCATTGCTGATCGTATTGGTATACAATGTATTTCTCTCCTTCCAACTTTCATTAACTGCATTGAGAAGATTGTCTCTTTTACCTCGGGACAATCCAAATCTATTTCAGCAAATGGCATTTCTTCAGCATATCCAAAATGTAAATTTTCTTTCAATTTGATGTAAGTTACCCCTAGTTTCTCGGTAAAACTATGTCCAGTAATAATACCGATGTTCTGGACATTGTCAGGTACACTAGCGCGTCCACCATTTCGTTTACATAGTCAACCTTCAGAGAAACATCAGCCTTTTTGATGCTGGTGATAGCTGGAAATTCTCCAAACCCATATAGTGCCTGCTCAGATCCTACAGAGAGGTTTAAACTCCTGGGCAACTTTCTCCTGCACTCCCTGGATCAATGATTGCTGTTCTAACTACTCCATTTATAAATATTTCTTTAATGTATTTTCCAAAATCAATATCCAGGTTGAGGTCTTCTTCTGATTGACTGTTTGTCTTTAGATGTTTGTTTCTTCCTGTACTATTAACTGCAAGCTGGCCTTCCCTTCTGCAAGTGTACAGACAACTTCTCACCTACTCCTGGGTGTATGCTCTTCTGTCTTACAATATTTTGCTTCACAAGCATATTTCTTGCAGTTAAAGTATAAAGGTTTTCTATCTCCATTTCTTTCTACTTAGGATGAGCTTGCTAAGCGACTATCAAATTTTGGTTCTCCTTTCTTAATTGTCCTATTACTGATTGATACAATACCTCTGAGTCTGCTTAACCCGGCTCTTTATATGTTATTGTACTCTTGCGTATCAGTTAGCAATTTGTCAACATCATTGGGGTTTTTGGACAACAAGAATGTGCATAAGTTGAGATCATACAATCCCATAAGCAGCTGCTGCTTAGTTTCCTGAAAATTAAGCTCTAGCTTTTTATTAATATTTCATGGGAATATTCATTAGTATTTTCTCGTTTTCTTTGCATTCCTTCATTCATTTCTTTCCACCCACTTGGTAACACTTCCACTTTTAAAAATGGTTTTTCTAAAAGCAGTTTCAAAATCCTGTAAACAGTGGATGTGCTTTTGCTTTGCTAAATACCACTGTTGTGCTCCATCAGTTAAATTAGTCCGTGCTATTGCTAACACAGAAGTATTTGGCCATTGATGTAGTGTTTTCATACGCACAATTTTGTCTAGCCACATCTTAGGATCTTCCTTTGCATTTCCACTGTAAGTCGGTAATTTTTTTATTAAATCTGATAATACATGATAAGCGTTTCAACTCTATTTGTATCCATACTGGCTTGTTTGTTGATTTTTATTCTTTCAAACATCTCATCTCGCTGTTGATTTTACGCAATAAACACTTGTAACATACGTTCAAGAGTGGCTTCGTACGTGTAGGGCCGGATGGCAAGGTTGGAGAAATATTATCCCTTTGAGTGTCATCCAATTCTTCTCTATCGATTTTAGTCGGAGACGTATTGTTAATAACAGGTTAGGTCACTGCGGCACTTGTCAAAACTCTTCTTCTGTAACTTTTCAGTCACTGGTGTTCGTTGGCAACTATCCGTCCTTTTTCGTCTCACTGTTAAGTCTGCTAACTTCATATCGATCCTATAGAATCGTTTCAACCAGATAAATTTAGTTAATCATCACTATTTTTCTTATCGTCTCTATGGCTTTCCATTTTCAATTTTTCGTCTCTTCACTATCTCACTTACTATTTTCCAAAACTGAATATTATTATATTTACCCGTATATGTATCCCACTTCTGAATTTGTCTATTTTTGTTATATAGAGATCACCAAAACACACTTTTACCTAAATTTAACAGGTTTCTAAAAGGGTAAATACTACAAAATGGGTTCTCAAATATATGTAAAATATGTTAATTGAACTCTAGACTAGATCACGGGTGGGCACAGGGCTCTACGGCTTCACTCGGCTGCTCTCAACTCTTTCTCTATTCTATTTCGCGAGTGGTCCTCAACTCCAGTCCTCTTGTGTCAGACTCCCAGATCCCCAGTCTCCCCACTTTTTGTGTCGTTTCAGTTTCCTAATCCTAATCGATGGTTGCCTACCTATTGGTTGTTGGTTACCTATATTAAAATTTAGGAGTAGAAATAAAGATTATTTACAAAGCATGCTCTTCTCTTTTGGTTGCCCGCAGTTCTCTCTCAGCAGTCAAATTTTCCATAGCTTTCATTAGCAAGAAACTCGATTGTTGCACCAAAATTTTTTTTCATGACGTTTCAAAACTGTTAAATACATCAACAGCTTACATCATAGCTTGTAACACTTGTTGAGTACATCATAGCTTGTAAACGGTAAGTTTACAAGCTATGAATTAACAGTGTAACTTGGTTTAGTTGATTAACTCGCTTCTGTCGATAAAGTATTTACTTGATAATTCTTATCACAACTTCTGCATCTTAAATGTACTAGCTCAATCAATTCTTGATTGAGTCTCGAAAAGACAAAACTTTGAAGAATGACAGTACAAATCATCACTCAATGATTTAATATCAACTATTCGACTTCGAATAACTTCAAAGGCATAAAAAATCAGCCTTTTTTTATTAGGTTTGTTCTAGCAAAGGTTTCAAACGGTTTCAAATCGTCCGGAGTTTGCTCAGACGGATGTACGCGTTCTAGCAAATTATAACCGGAATTCCGACTACCAGTAAGATGTTCTAGCAACAACCAATATCCAGTTTGCAAACTAGTTTCAAACCGTTCAATTCAGTTTGTGACAAGCACAATAGCTGGAAATGTTCCTTGATTTGTTTTGACTTTGGATTGTTTGGTTACAGATTGTTGGCTACAGGCCTCCATAAAACTAGTTCGGAATAATAAATAAATTGTAAAATATATACAAATAGCAGTCTTAGATCTTCATAAACTCATTTCCAAATAATAAAATAAAATTTAAAATGTAAGTACACTATAAACATAAAATACTTCCAAATAATAAAAAAAATATATATAAAGGAAAATAATCAATAAGGTAGGCCAGTGTGGACGATTTTAATGCCCCCACAGTATCATTTTTATGATAATTTTTTTTTCCCTCTACTATTTTCAAATGAAAATATAAACAAACGCAATTCAACGACGTAGAGAAATGTCAATCAAAATAAGCGGTCTAGCAGAAAAAAAATCTCAAACCGTTTGCAACCAAGTTTAGGGACGAACATGCGCAGTTAATCAATCCATCAAACTGGTTTCAAACCGTTTGAAACCTTTGCTAGAACAAACCTATTTTGAAACTTTCTTTTACTTTAAAAATATCGTGTTTATAACCTCACTTTGAATATAGTTTTTAATTAATTATCTATTGTATCCAATGTTGGAATAGATTTTTCATTTTTTGGTTTTTTTTACTTTATATGACAGTATTTTTTCCACTTAGCCCCTTATCTTTGGTTAGATTAAAAATTTTGTCCTGTTTTCTGTATTTTCCGATATTATTAATTATTTCCATGAATGCGGTTGGCCTTCCTTTAGCTTTACCATTTCTGATAATATATTTTTTTTGTACAGAGCGGGCTATATTCACATGCCCTAATGATATTTTTTTGCAAATTATGTAGACCTTTCGCGACAATTTTTTTTTTCTCCGTTAAACCTGTTTTCCGAAAAATCGGAGCTGATTCATACTATACATTTTATGATCGGTTGGAATGTCAATTTCCGGAATCCCTTTCGGATTGTTTCTTCTTACTATTCCTGTGGTGCTTCAGCCAGTCAGTGAGCTTTGTCATAGTAAATATAACTCCTATATTTTCATCTGAATCGACCTTAACTATATCACTAATTATAACTAGAATGACCATACTGTTCCAACGTTGTTGAATATTCAAAGTAAGTTACACCGCCTGGTGCCATCCAACGGCGAACGTTTGTAATACGACCTAAAAACTGTATCCTAGGCCTGGGTAAACGCTAAAATGTAAAGTAAATTTTCTTGCATTAATTTAAATTATTAATATATCATACCCCTACATTCATGTTGTTAAATAAAATAATGTAATTAAATAGTTAAACAAAATAGTATAAAATAAATATATTTATTTCAATGCAACCCAATATACGTACCGTTAGGTTGTGTCCCAAATATTATTATGCAAAATAATTATATGTAAAATAAAATTAATGATCGTTTAGATTGGGAAATATTGTGTTTGGATTCTTTTTGAATTTGTTTCTTTGTTTGAATTTGTTTTCAAAATATAGTTCACGTTCATCTTTTTTATAGGACCAATTGCACGACAGTGAATTTCTTCATATATTTAAATTACATTTTGGAGATATTTTTCTAATTGCAGAATGATTAAAGGTATTATTTAATTCCTAGATATTATTTGGTTAGCTATGTTTTGTTGTATTCTAATTGACTGGACATACCACCTTAATACAGTTAATAAGTTATGGAAGCATACACTGCGGTGTATGAAATATGTTCTATTTTTAAGTAGAATCTTGTAGAAAGATTTTTTTTAATTTTCAGGTGCACATCAGGAACGAAATAGTTGCCATCAAAATGCGATTGAATTCGTAGTTTTATTGCTTATCATAATAAGCTCTCTGCATCGAATAATCTAAAGGCTTACAATTTTTTAGAGCAATCTGTCGCTACAAATCATTAAGTGGCACGACGATGAGGGAGCAATCGATATAGAAAAGGCGTTTTGGAGAAAGAGCTTTCCCATTGTTATTGGTGCGATAGATAGATGACTGCCAGGAGGTTTTTTTAAATCACAGAATGATTTCAGGTTCTATTTGATTTCTACTTATAATTTATATAATACCTATGTTTTGTTGTATTTTAATTGATGTTTCCATAACTTACCAACTCTGTTAAAGCGGTATACCCCTTTAATAGAGTTAGTAAGTTATGGAAACATTTTTAAAGTACTAAAACTAGGAGTTTAGTATAGTTTGTATTTGAAAAAGGCACTCTGTGTCGAAACAATTGTTATACATACAATTTTAAATTTTTAGATATTAAGTTAAAACATCGTTTTATTTAAAATAATTTTAAAAACAAAATCCTGAACATTTTGCATAGCACTAGACTTCTTGTATAAGAGAAAATATTTTGTATAACAAGAAAATTACAAAGTATAACTTTAAATTATCAATTTTAACTTCACAAAATACAGTTTATACAAAATATATTTTTAATTTGAATTATGAAAAGAAATTTTATATGTATATGTCTATGTTTTATACAATAACAATGATGATGATAGTTTTCCCCATATAGATATCGTCTTTGCTAATAAAAAAATCATCCTGAAATGTTATTTATTCGATTAATGAAACCTGTCTTAATATTCAAATCACTTTTGCTTGCTTGAGATGCACATCATCTTACCTTAGCAGTTGATGTATTGATCAGGTTTCTATAAGTAGAATTCTGACTAACGAACAGTTTAGGATATGAACCTAACATTAATTCAGATATTTGTGCAAATGATGAATTTAAAAGTAATTATGCATCCTATTTTTCTTCTAGGAAATGAAAAATTACATCAATAATTTACATATAATTGCATAATAATCTATAAATTGCCTGTTAGGTATCAAAAGTTTTACTCTTTTCAAAAGTTCTCAAGCAAATCAAAACTTCGAATACTAGATGACCTAGCCAGCACAAACTGTCAGCAAACCGACATGAAGATACGGATTTCAGTTTGGTTTGGTCCATACAGTTTCCACAACCATAAGACCAATTCAAAAATGTACAAAACACATGGAGAAAAATAACTTTTATGTTTTATTTCAGAATTAAATAATTTCTAGTGGTTCAGTCTTGTAATCAAAATGATTCGTTGCAATAAAATTTTTAGTGAAAAGCTATTTATTTCTGATGCAAGAAAAAACAACATAACACGTCCTCTTAACAATAGGAAAAAAACTCGGGTTATCTCCAAAAATAATAATAATCAAGAAGTTAGCTACATACAATACACCAGTAACTTAACACTATAGGTTTGTTCTAGATACGATTTCAAACGGTTTAAATCGTCCGCAGTTTGTGCAGGCGCATGTTACGGTTATCTCCGCAAACTCCGAACGATTTGGAGCCGTTTGAAATCGTCCCTAGAACAAACCTTACATTAGCACGCCGTAAACTAATTAAAACTTATTATTAAATCCTGACCAAGAGTGCTGATTGAATGAACATATTACAAAAAAGTCATGACATGGATGGACATTACAGGGAAAAAGTGAGGATCGGTAAAAATTAAAAGTTCAAAACACACGTGGGTCTTAATTGCAGAAGAGTTAAGTAAATAGTACACATATAAAGAGTGTAATATAACACCTAGCGAATATGTAAACAGACGGTGAATTCCCCAAAGAAGTTATAATATATTTAAAATATATAGAAAATAAAAAAAAAATCTATAAAATATATAGAAAATAAAAATTTTACAGGAAGAGGTAGAAAACATGTTGAACACTCCGACGAAATGGAAATTATCTTTTCTAATAAAAAACATTGAAAACCCCAAAAGCAAGTAGAAAAAAACATAAAGTAAAGTATGGTATTTAATTAGTATTTATGAATATCCTTTAAAAACGAAACAAGATGCCTTAGATAACCGAAACAAACAAATTAGAAATTGAAAAATTAAACCAACCAAAAATTATAAATGAAATTATGATTAAAACAATTTTATGTAAAAAAATAAGATAATTTGCTATTCTGTTTTTCAGTTCTCATACTAACCTAATAGTTTCATGTATCTCCAAGTGATTAAGTTTAATTTATTATATAGCTTGCAAATAGAGAACCTATGATTGAAGAAGTTATGCATAATATACATATAAATTTTGTATTACCAGTACAATGTATAAATGAATTTGAAGCATTTAAAATGATAACAGAAGCCCTTATAAGGATGGTACCGCATCTGAAAAATCTAGGGTAAGAATACTAAACAAGGCACAGCATATTTACAATTTGTATAATTTTTTTGTGGTTTGCAGTTGATAATTTGCACTACAGGCATTTCAAACTAAATATTTATTTACCTGCATAGAATTTAACTAACTTGTATTGACAAGTTTCAATTTATTGAAGGTGGAGAAATGGTTGGGACACTTAATTTACTGTGACCGATACATGTACTGATTTATCACAGTGCAGAAGAAACTAACAGTGAACAATTTAAAACTGCAACTGCTATACTTACAAAAAAGTATATTTGTTACAAAACAAAATGAATCAGATTAGTGATGATTTTTATTCATTGTATATATTTATTAATACTTCCATAACCAACTCCTAGGTGAAAGCTGCCATATTTCAACACCAAAGAAAGATAGTGAAAATTTAAATCAAAATTTTTCAATCATCAGCTCATTTGGGGTTCCTGTTGGAATGCAAAAATCGCATATAGACGAGACTATAACATTTACCGACCCAATTAATCATAAAAAGAGAAAAGTTTAGAACATTTATTCCAAAATGTTACTGCCTCATATTAGGTGTTCCAAATGTTTCATAGTTTCAATACTTTTCAGCGCAGAAGACTTGATAGAAAACATGGATATGAAAAGGATATAGACCGCCGGGAAGTATTTGGATGTTAGTCAGAGAGATGCCCATAACTACCACTTTCCTCCGCCCATCGCTGATGAAGAAGGTTCTAATCTAATTTGGTCAAACATATACACGCCGTTGTTTAACCCTCAGTAAGTGTGAAACAAAGGCTATGTATTTTTACTTCAATTCATTTCTCAATTTAATATCTAGTCCCTAAGACTCTATCCTCCCAATTTTTTCTAATGAAAAGGAAGACTGATTAGCATTTCAGAGCATGAAAGGTATGTTGCATTTTTGATTAAACTTTTGCTTTATGGCGAAAGATAAGTTTTACTTTTTATTTCAGAGTTTCAAGAAGTCGAAGAAGTTAAGCGGTAAAATTTCTATAGAAAAATGTTGACTGAATAAGAAACAATATAGTTTTTCGACAAAACGGCTTCCATAATTGTGAATGTTTTGCTAACAGCAGTACAAAAGTAAACAGCTGCTCCTTGGGCAGTACAACACTCATTGCTCATTTCACTCAACTATTAAAAACTGGGATGGGATGATTTTAAATGTGGAAGAAATAATACTGCAAGCGATAAGGGTCTTATGCCCCTTGCAGTATAGTCTTCATTTAGTAAGACAATTTGCTTGCCCACTCTACAATTGCCCTATAAGAAACAACTAAATCGGCTATGAGATTATAGAACCATCCACAAAACACTCCTGATTCCGTATAATCTGATAATTTTTTTTTTTTGGAAGATCAACAAATGATTAAAAATGGTGAAAATTTACGACAAACAAAATGGTATGCGATGGTTTAAAATTACTTTTAAAATTTTTGCTTTAAATATAAAGTTTAAAGATGACAATGTTCAATGAAATAGTATTGTTTTAATTGTAAAATATATTGGTCATATGCAACCCAATATACATGTATTCAGTTTGTGTCGAGCAGTGCATTAGCTGTTATATGAATACAAAGAAATTAAAAGTTTAATTAATAATTACATAAAACCCATTATATAATAATTACATAATAATTTTATGTTGAGAAATAACTAGTCATATCCAAGGGTATTATTCCTAAACAGTAGCCTAAATTCTATTGTAGTTTAAATGTACCACTTACCGCACTAAATATATTTTTGTGTTATTTCTATCATATCTTTTGTCACTTTTGTCAATTTTTTCTATTTATAAATGTTATAAATATATAATATCAAAGGTAAAGTTAAGTTATCGTAATCATTAAAAAAATATTATGTACTTTTGAAAACTCTACGGGATCGTCTAATTTGTAGGGTACCATTGCACAGTTTAGTAACTCAGGATAGGAATAATAATATTGAAGAAAGCCTCAATAGACAAGAACAAAATTCGTCTACGAATTTGGAGTTAAAGCACAATGTAATCATATGTGAAAACTTCTGCAAGTGTTACAGGATAATCTAATTTGTAGATGTTCTAAGAGATACAGAAATTTGTGATCGGTTAGATGAACATCAACTAGTTAACTTAAGAACTATTATAAATGAGCCGGCAAAGTAGATTTCCATGGGTTCAAACCAGACATCTGAAGGAAGAAAACCTACTATTCAGAAAATAGTAAAGAAAATTGTATAATTCTATTGTAAACAAAAGCAAACATTTCAAATATTTAGTGTTTTTCAAGGTTTTAGTACATTTAATTTATTGATTAAATATATTCATTTAATTGGATATATCCTAATATAGATTAGAAATTTATTATAGATAATGGAGACTGATGGTAGGCCGACAGCAGTTCCAGGATATGTTATAGTACATCTAACTATAAAAACAAACTATTTAACTATTATCTATTACCTATCTAATTATTATCTATAAACTATCTAACTATTATAAAAACAAACATGTATATATGTAAATTATTTTGGGTAGTGATTGTTTTTATTGTGAATTGATTATGAATGTAGTTTACATATTATAATCTACTGTAATATATTATCCTAGTTCAAGGAAGTTTTATTATGTATATTTAACAGTGTATTGTTTATCAAAATAAAATTTATGATTTAAACAATATATATATATATATATATATATATATATATATATATATATATATATATATATATATATATATATATATATATATATATATATGAATATAAAGGTTGCCTTTCACAAATTCAGCAATAGGTTTTCATATCCCTAAAGAATCGGCCTCTTGAAATGATCATATTATTTTAGTGTGCCGAAGTATAGGAAAGGCTAACTCAGCCATAACCAGAATAAAACAATGCCTTATTAATAACCCCATTTTAAGGATAACTCCCATTTAGATTATTACAAAATTGTTGAGAATTATAAAATTAGTTGAAAAATGTTTGTTGGTGTGTTTGTCCCGCTTTTATATAGTTTTTTAAGGTAAAACTGTATGCAGTTTGTGTAAAGTTGCGGTTGTCGTATTGAACCGATAAGTCTTCCTTATTTTTCAATATTATTGATTTAAATTAAGGAACAGGATTATGTCATTTTGGCCAATATCAGTTTTTTTAAGCATTTGAAATGCGAGTGTCAAGTATATGTAGCTGAATAATAATATTAATAAATCCTATATGTAATTTTTATCACAACATAGAAGATTTTTTGCAAAATTGTGGTGTTTATCCTAAGGGTGAAATTTGCATACCCGCAGCCTACTATTTCATCTACTGCGCTTGTGCCATGCGTCGTCATCAAGCCTTATCCCTCAGTTATAAAATAAATTTGTCAAGAAATAATTGTTGGTGTATTCGTTCCGTTTTTATATACTCTCTTTTCTGCGAAAAAATAGGTTTTCGTTGAATGTAAAAGTGTATGTGGTTTGTGTAAAGTTGCTGTTGTCCTGTTGAACCGGTAAGTCGTTCTTATTTTTCGTTATTATTGATTAGATCCATGAATTGGGTTGGCGTTCTTTCACGTTGATGTCTTTTTCGGCGATATTCTTTTTTCTTCAGGCATTTCAAATATTAGCGTCAAGTAAAAGTAAATGAAGAATGAAAATATTAAATCCTATATGTAATTTTTATCATTGCACAAAATATTTTTCATAAAATTGAGGAATTTACCATAAGGGTGAAATTGTATACCCGCGAACTATCTGTTTTCGCTTGCGCCGTTTGCCATCGTCCATTTCTTATAAAATTACATTGTCCCAGAAACATTTCTTGTTGTATTTGTTCCGTTTTTATTCAGGTTTTTTTTTTGTGAAAAATAGTTTTTTGGTGAAGGTACTAGTGTATGCTGTTTGTGTAAAGTTGTTCTATTGAACCGGTAAGTCGTTCTTATTTTTCGATATTATTGATTAGATCCATGAATTGGATTGGCGTCCTTTCACCTTGATGTCTTTTTGGGCGATATTCTTTTTTCTTCAAGCATTTCAAATATTAGCGTCAAGTAAAAGTAAATTAATAATGAAAATATTAAATCTTATATGTAATTTTTATCATTGCATGAAATATTTTTCATAAAATTGAGGAATTTACCATAAGGGTGAAATTTGTATACCCGCGAACTATCTGTTTTCGCTTGCGCCGTTTGCCATCGTCCATTTCTTATAAAATTACATTGTCCCAGAAACGTTTGTTGTATTTGTTCCGTTTTTTGTGAAAAATAGTCTTTTGGTGAAGGTAATATTTTATGCGGTTTGTGTAAAGTTGCTGTTGTCCTATTGAACGGGTAAGTCCTGCTTATTTTTCGATATTATCGATTTAAATCCAGGAATAGGGTTGGCGTCCCTTCATCTTTATGTCATTTTGACCAATATCAGTTTTTTTTTCAAGCATTTGAAATGTGAGTGTCAAGTATATGTAGCTGAATAATGATAATAATAAATCCTACATGTAATTTTTATCACAACACAAGACTTTTTTACAAAATTGTGGTATTTATCCTAAGGGTGAAATTTGCATACCCGCAGCCTACTATTTCATCTACTGCGCTTGTGCCATGCGTCGTCATCAAGCCTTATCTGTCAGTTATAAAATTAAGTCGTCGAAAAATGGTTGTTGGTGTATTGGTTCCGCTTTTATATATTTATTTTCTGTGAAAAAGTAGGTTTTCGTTGAACGTAAAAGTGCATGTGGTTTGTGTAAAGTTGCTGTTGTCCTGTTGAACCGGTAAGTCGTTCTTATTTTTCGATGTTATTGATTAGATCCATGAATTGGGTTGGCGTCCTTTCACCTTGATGACATTTTGGGCCATATTCTTTTTTTCTTCAAGCATTTCAAACATTAGCGTCAAGTAAAAGTAAATGAAGAATGAAAATATTAAATCCTATATGTAATTTTTATCATTGCATGAAATATTTTTCATCAAATTGAGGAATTTGCCATAAGGGTGAAATTTGTATACCCGCGAACTTTCTGTTTTCGCTTGCGCCGTTTGCCATCGTCCATTTCTTATAAAATTACATTGTCCCAGAAACGTTTGTTGTATTTGTTCCGTTTTTTGTGAAAAATAGTCTTTTGGTGAAGGTAATATTTTATGCGGTTTGTGTAAAGTTGCTGTTGTCCTATTGAACGGGTAAGTCCTGCTTATTTTTCGATATTATCGATTTAAATCCAGGAATAGGGTTGGCGTCCCTTCATCTTTATGTCATTTTGACCAATATCAGTTTTTTTTTCAAGCATTTGAAATGTGAGTGTCAAGTATATGTAGCTGAATAATGATAATAATAAATCCTACATGTAATTTTTATCACAACACAAGACTTTTTTACAAAATTGTGGTATTTATCCTAAGGGTGAAATTTGCATACCCGCAGCCTACTATTTCATCTACTGCGCTTGTGCCATGCGTCGTCATCAAGCCTTATCTGTCAGTTATAAAATTAAGTCGTCGAAAAATGGTTGTTGGTGTATTGGTTCCGCTTTTATATATTTATTTTCTGTGAAAAAGTAGGTTTTCGTTGAACGTAAAAGTGCATGTGGTTTGTGTAAAGTTGCTGTTGTCCTGTTGAACCGGTAAGTCGTTCTTATTTTTCGATGTTATTGATTAGATCCATGAATTGGGTTGGCGTCCTTTCACCTTGATGACATTTTGGGCCATATTCTTTTTTTCTTCAAGCATTTCAAACATTAGCGTCAAGTAAAAGTAAATGAAGAATGAAAATATTAAATCCTATATGCAATTTTTATCATTGCATGAAATATTTTTCATCAAATTGAGGAATTTGCCATAAGGGTGAAATTTGTATACCCGCGAACTTTCTGTTTTCGCTTGCGCCGTTTGCCATCGTCCATTTCTTATAAAATTACATTGTCCCAGAAACGTTTGTTGTATTTGTTCCGTTTTTTGTGAAAAATAGTCTTTTGGTGAAGGTAATATTTTATGCGGTTTGTGTAAAGTTGCTGTTGTCCTATTGAACGGGTAAGTCCTGCTTATTTTTCGATATTATCGATTTAAATCCAGGAATAGGGTTGGCGTCCCTTCATCTTTATGTCATTTTGACCAATATCAGTTTTTTTTTCAAGCATTTGAAATGTGAGTGTCAAGTATATGTAGCTGAATAATGATAATAATAAATCCTACATGTAATTTTTATCACAACACAAGACTTTTTTACAAAATTGTGGTATTTATCCTAAGGGTGAAATTTGCATACCCGCAGCCTACTATTTCATCTACTGCGCTTGTGCCATGCGTCGTCATCAAGCCTTATCTGTCAGTTATAAAATTAAGTCGTCGAAAAATGGTTGTTGGTGTATTGGTTCCGCTTTTATATATTTATTTTCTGTGAAAAAGTAGGTTTTCGTTGAACGTAAAAATGCATGTGGTTTGTGTAAAGTTGCTGTTGTCCTGTTGAACCGGTAAGTCGTTCTTATTTTTCGATATTATTGATTAGATCCATGAATTGGGTTGGCGTCCTTTCACCTTGATGTCTTTTTGGGCGATATTCTTTTTTCTTCAAGCATTTCAAATATTAGCGTCAAGTAAAAGTAAATGAAGAATGAAAATATTAAATCCTATATCTAATTTTTATCATTGCATAAAATATTTCTCATAAAATTGAGGAATTTGCTATAAGGGTGAAATTTGTATACCCGCGAACTTTCTGTTTTCGCTTGCGCCGTTTGCCATCGTCCATTTCTTATAAAATTACATTGTCCCAGAAACGTTTGTTGTATTTGTTCCGTTTTTTGTGAAAAATAGTCTTTTGGTGAAGGTAATATTTTATGCGGTTTGTGTAAAATTGCTGTTGTCCTATTGAACGGGTAAGTCCTGCTTATTTTTCGATATTATTGATTTAAATTCAGGAATAGGGTTGGCGTCTCTTCATCTTTATGTCATTTTGACCAATATGAGTTTTTTTTTCAAGCATTTGAAATGTGAGTGTCAAGTATATGTAGCTGAATAATGATAATAATAAATCCTACATGTAATTTTTATCACAACACAAGACTTTTTTACAAAATTGTGGTATTTATCCTAAGGGTGAAATTTGCATACCCGCAGCCTACTATTTCATCTACTGCGCTTGTGCCATGCGTCGTCATCAAGCCTTATCTGTCAGTTATAAAATTAAGTCGTCGAAAAATGGTTGTTGGTGTATTGGTTCCGCTTTTATATATTTATTTTCTGTGAAAAAAATAGGTTTTCGTTGAACGTAAAAGTGCATGTGGTTTGTGTAAAGTTGCTGTTGTCCTGTTGAACCGGTAAGTCGTTCTTATTTTTCGATATTATTGATTAGATCCATGAATTGGGTTGGCGTCCTTTCACCTTGATGTCATTTTGGGCCATATTCTTTTTTCTTCAAGCATTTCAAATAATAGCGTCAAGTAAAAGTAAATGAAGAATGAAAATATTAAATCCTATATGTAATTTTTATCATTGCATGAAATATTTTTCATCAAATTGAGGAATTTGCCATAAGGGTGAAATTTGTATACCCGCGAACTTTCTGTTTTCGCTTGCGCCGTTTGCCATCGTCCATTTCTTATAAAATTACATTGTCCCAGAAACGTTTGTTGTATTTGTTCCGTTTTTTGTGAAAAATAGTCTTTTGGTGAAGGTAATATTTTATGCGGTTTGTGTAAAATTGCTGTTGTCCTATTGAACGGGTAAGTCCTGCTTATTTTTCGATATTATTGATTTAAATTCAGGAATAGGGTTGGCGTCTCTTCATCTTTATGTCATTTTGACCAATATGAGTTTTTTTTTCAAGCATTTGAAATGTGAGTGTCAAGTATATGTAGCTGAATAATGATAATAATAAATCCTACATGTAATTTTTATCACAACACAGGACTTTTTTACAAAATTGTGGTATTTATCCTAAGGGTGAAATTTGCATACCCGCAGCCTACTATTTCATCTACTGCGCTTGTGCCATGCGTCGTCATCAAGCCTTATCTGTCAGTTATAAAATTAAGTCGTCGAAAAATGGTTGTTGGTGTATTGGTTCCGCTTTTATATATTTATTTTCTGTGAAAAAAATAGGTTTTCGTTGAACGTAAAAGTGCATGTGGTTTGTGTAAAGTTGCTGTTGTCCTGTTGAACCGGTAAGTCGTTCTTATTTTTCGATATTATTGATTAGATCCATGAATTGGATTGGCGTTCTTTCACCTTGATGTCATTTTGGGCCATATTCTTTTTTCTTCAACCGTTTCAAATATTAGCGTCAAGTAAAAGTAAATAAGGAATGATAATATTAAATCCTATATCTAATTTTTATCATTGCATAAAATATTTCTCATAAAATTGAGGAATTTGCTATAAGGGTGAAATTTGTATACCCGCGAACTATCTGTTTTCGCTTGCGCCGTTTGCCATCGTCCATTTCTTATAAAATTACATTGTCTCAGAAACGTTTGTTGTATTTGTTCCGTTTTTTTGTGAAAAATAGTCTTTTGGTGAAGGTAATATTTTATGCGGTTTACGTAAAGTTACTGTTGTCCTATTGAACGGGTAAGTCCTGCTTATTTTTCGATATTATTGATTTAAATCCAGGAATAGGGTTGGCGTCCCTTCATCTTTATGTCATTTTGGCCAATATCATTTTTTTAAACATTTGAAATGTGAGTGTCAATTATACGTAGCTGAAAAATGATATTAATAAATCCTATATGTAATTTTTATCACAACACAAGACTTTTGTACAAAATTGTGGTGTTTATCCTAAGGGTGAAATTTGCATACCCGCAGCCTACTATTTCATCTACCGCGCTTGTGCTGTGCATCGTCATCAAGCCTTATCCCTCAGTTATAAAATAAATTTGTCGAAAAATAATTGTTGGTGTATTCGTTCCGCTTTTATACCCGCTGTTTTGTGTGAAAAAATAGGTTTTCGTTGAACGTAAAAGTGCATGTGGTTTGTGTACAGTTGCTGTTGTCCTGTTGAACCGGTAAGTCATTCTTATTTTTCGATATTATTGTTAGATCCATAAATTGGATTGGCGTCCTTTCACCTTGATGTCATTTTGGGCCATATTCTTTTTTCTTCAACCGTTTCAAATATTAGCGTCAAGTAAAAGTAAATAAGGAATGATAATATTAAATCCTATATCTAATTTTTATCATTGCATAAAATATTTCTCATAAAATTGAGGAATTTGCTATAAGGGTGAAATTTGTATACCCGCGAACTATCTGTTTTCGCTTGCGCCGTTTGCCATCGTCCATTTCTTATAAAATTACATTGTCCCAGAAACGTTTGTTGTATTTGTTCCGTTTTTTTGTGAAAAATAGTCTTTTGGTGAAGGTAATATTTTATGCGGTTTACGTAAAGTTACTGTTGTCCTATTGAACGGGTAAGTCCTGCTTATTTTTCGATATTATTGATTTAACTCCAGGAATAGGGTTGGCGTCCCTTCATCTTTATGTCATTTTGGCCAATATCATTTTTTTAAACATTTGAAATGTGACTGTCAATTATACGTAGCTGAAAAATGATATTAATAAATCCTATATGTAATTTTTATCACAACATAGAAGATATTTTACAAAATTGTGGTGTTTATCTTAAGGGTGAAATTTGCATACCCGCAGCCTATTATTTCATTTACTGCGCTTGTGCTGTGCATCGTCATCAAGCCTTATCCCTCAGTTATAAAATAAATTTGTCGATTTGTTGGTGTATTCGTTCCGCTTTTATATACTCTCTTCTCTGTGAAAAAATAGGTTTTCGTTGAAGGTAAAAGTGCATGTGGTTTATGTAAAGTTGCTGTTGTCCTATTGAATGGGTAAGTTTTTTCCGATATTGATTATTTCCATGTGTGGTTGGCGTCCCTTAGGTCTTTACATCATCATTTTGGATAATATATTTTTCTTTGTATAGAGCGGACATGTGAATATATTAATGGATTTTTTTTGGGCAAATTAGATAGTTCTTTTACTAGAAAATATATCTTTCTCTCCGTTTAAATCAGTTTTCTGAAAAATTAGATCCTATCCGTACCATTTATTTTGATAATTTGGTGAAATATTTATTGTCGGAATCACTTTCCGATTGTTTCTTCTTGTTCTTGTGGTGCTTCAGCCCGTTAGCGCTTATGTATTATTAAAAATTATTTTAGGTGTTTAAATAGGTAAATATAAAAGTGAAAATGCATTTGTTTATTTGAAAAAAGTTGTTTAATATATAACTGAGAAAATATCGTTAATAAATAAATGTTAAAAATCTGTTAATAAATAAATATTAGATGTCAAAAAATTTACAATAAAAATGTGAAAAAAACTTTTTTTAGATAGACGTAGATTAATGACTTTTCTATATTCCAGGCTAATTTTATATGGAGATTATCAATGATTTTCTGGCTTTTTACAATCCATGGTTTTCCACCTATATCGTTTTCAACAAAATTCTTAGTCTTTTAGATTCCCTTGAGGAATAGCGTTAGCGTAAGATTTCAAGACATACCAGCTGTAGCAATTTTATTTATCATATTAATCGATAAACATTTTTCTTTTATTTTCATGACATTTTAGGCGTTGAAGGGATTGTTTTATTTTATTACAAGTGATTTTTTCTTCTCTTGTGCAATTATTGAGCCAACATTTTTCACATATTTAACACATCTGTTGTCTATTTATGTATTATAGATATCACTAAAACACTTTTACGTACATTTAACAGGATTAATAAAGGATAAATACCACAAAATGGGTTCTCAAATATATATAAAAAATGTTAATTGAAGTCTCGACTCGTCCGGGCTGGACACAAGGCTCTATGGCTTCACTCGTTGGCTCTTAACTATTTTTCAGTACTGCTTCGCTGGTGGTATTCGACTCGAGTAATCTCGCCCGATGGATACTCTAAGCGACGTTTATTCCTCACTGTTCGAGTCGTTTCCGTTTCCTCATCCTAATTGGTGGTTCTTTAGCAAGTACTGATTCAACGCTAGTTAAGGTTTCTAATGGAGATTTTACTTTAAACTCGTTTTGTTCTGTTTTGGTTTCTTTGGTGGTGATATTGACTGTTTCTTTCTGTACCTTTTACTTTATAATAGCGGGCGTTTTTTCAGTTTTCTTGGATTGAATATCATTTTTTTTTCGCTCTTGTCTTCTGTCTTCCGCTTTCTATATCTTTGCTCTATTTCCTCTACATCAGTTTTTGCCTCACTCATTTTTTTTGCTGGTTTAGCGTCAACCAGCAAACATCATTGTTCACTTCCAAGTTTTCATCTTTAGCTTTCACCTTTTCTTCCTATCCAAAATATAAATTATCTTTTAACTTGATGTATGCTATCGCTGGCTTCTCAGTTAAACTATGTTCAATGATGATATCGATGTTCTGGGCATTATCTTGTATAAGAAATACCTCCATCATTTCGTCTACATCGTCAACCTTCAGAGAAACATCAGTCTTTGCCATGCTGGAAATCCTCTAAATCCATAAAGGACCTGCTAAGATCCTACTACAGAGAGGTTTAACTCCTGGGTAACTTTCTCCTGCACCCCCTGGATCAATGATTGCTGTTATGGGCATCCCCTTTATTAATATTTCTTTAATGTATTTTCCAAAACCAATTTCTTGCAATATAGGCTTCTTTTCTGCAAGTATAACAGACAACTTCTCGTCTGCACCTGGGTGTATGTTCCTATGTCTTACAATATTTTGCTACATTTCTTGCACCTAAAGAACAAAGGTTTTCCATCTCCATTTCTATCTGGCTTTATTTCTATAATGGATGAGCTTGCTGTGGTATTATCAAATCTTGGCTCTTCTGAGCCTGCCTGCTTTAGACTCAGAGGTATTGTATCAACCAGTAATAAGGCAATTAAGAAAGAGGAGCCAATATTTGATAGTACCTCAGCAAGCTCATCCAATATAGAAAGAAAGCCAGATAGAAATGGAGATGGAAAACCTTTGTGCTTTAGCTGCAAGTAATGTGGTCATGTAGCAAAATATTTTAAGACATAGAAACATACACCCAGGAGCAAACAAGAAGTTGTCTGTTAGGCTTGCAGAAAGGAAGGTTATATTGCAAGAAATTGGTTTTGGAAAATACATTAAAGAAATAATAAATGGAGTGGCTGTAACAGCAATCATTGATCCAGGGGGTGCAGGAGAAAGTTGCCCAGGAGTTAAACCTCTCTGTAGTAGGATCTGAGCAGCACGACAAAGGTTGTTTTTTTTAAGGTTGGCGATGTAGGCGAAATGGCGGAGGTGCGGTTGACCCTGATAATACCTAGAACATCGATATTATCATTGGGCGTAGCTGAAAAACCTGGGACTGGAAAAAAAAGAGGTGAAAGCTGAAGATGAAAACTTGGAAGTGGATAATAGATGGCACTAATTTAACTGATGGAGCACAATAGTGGTATTTTGCGAGACAAACCCTCGTTCACTTTTCAGGATTTTGAAACTGCTTTTAGAAAAACCTTTTTAAAAGTGGAAGATTTACCCAGTAGGTGGAAAAGGACGAATGAAAGATCAAAAGAAATGGAGAAGCTATTAATTAATATGTCCATGAAAAATTCAATCTCTGCAGTAAGTTAGACCTTAATTTTCAGGAAACTAAGGAGCAGTTGCTTATTGGATGGTATGATCGTAACTTATGCATATCATTGCTGTCCAAAAACCACAATGATTCTGACGAATTGCTGAGGGCTAGGCTTCCGTTTCCTGGCTCTTTCTGCTTTGTCATACTTTTCGACAGCAAAGATGTGCATAAGTTGCTATCATGCTACCCAATAAGCAACTGCTGCTTGTTTCCTGAAAATTAAGCAATAACTTACTGCAGACTTATTAATTATTTCTCATGCAAATAATCTTTAATATCTTAGCCTTTTCTTTGAATTCTTTCATTCACCCTTTTCTATCTACTGGATAAATAAATCTTCCACTTTTAAAAAGGTTTTTCTAAAAACAACTTTTTTTTTGAAAAACAGTTTCAAAATCCTGAAAGCAGTGGATGTGTTTTGCTTTGCTAAATACCACCGTTGTGCTTCACCGGTTTAATTAGACCATGCTGTTTCTAAAACATAAGTATCCAGCCATTGATGTAGTGTTTTCATACTTACAAAGTTCAAAGTCAAAGTTCGCCTTCTTTAACTTTTCAGACACACATGTGTTTGTTGCCAACTATTCGTCCCCCTTTAAAGTCTTCTATCTTCACACCGACCTTATTGGGTCTATGGCTTTCGATTTTCAATATATCGTCGTTTTACTATTTCACTTATCATGTCCCAAAACTGAATGTTATATGAATATAGATATCAAGTACATTTAACAGGTTTCTAAAAGGATAAATACTACAAAATGGGTTCTCAAATATATATAAAAGATGTTTATTGAACTCTCTACTTCTCACGGGTGGACAATGGCTTTACTCGTCGGCTCTTAACTCTTTCTCTCTACCGCTTCGCTGGTGGTCTTCGACTCGACTATTCTTGTATGACAGAGACTATCTAAGCGACGTTGACTCCCAACATTTCGTGTCGTTTCCGTTTCCCTCATCCTAATTGATGGTTCTTCAGCAAGTACTGATTGACTCTAACTAGTTTTTGCACCACATCCATCCTTAAATTTTGCTTTTAATATTAATAGAGAATCAGAAAGTCCCACAACTACAGACATAAGTTCTTTCAACAATCCTTCATTTTCATAAAGTTTAATAGTTTGAACACTCAAATCTGAAACAATTGTGAGCCATTAAAACTATTTGACTTTTAATCACTTGCAAAAACTGTAAAAAATAATTAGCAGCATACAGCTTTGAACGAGATATAAAAAGACGAGAATTGTAACATAGAATGTCGTTTTTAATTGTCAAACCTGTAATTTTCGAAGCTTGAGATTTTATCCTTTGTAATGCATTATATATACTTCAAATTCAGTGTACCAATATTTGGCTGCTATCTGAACAATTTCTATATTGTTCACAATGGTTCTGACAAATTGCTGAAAGCTAGGATAAAACTGACTCTTTCTGCTTTATCAAACTTTTGGACAGCAAGGATGTGAATAAGTTGTAATCATGCTATCCAAAAAGCAACTGCTGCTTAGTTTCCTGAGAATTAAGGAATAACTTACTGCAGACTTATTACTTATTTTTCATGGAAATACTCATCAATATATTCTTTTCTTTGGATTCTGTCATTTGTCCTTTTCCACCTACTAGACAAATCTTCTACTTTTAAAAAGGGTTTTCTAAAAACAGTTTCAAAATCCTGAAAGCGTTGTATGTGGTTTTGCCTAAATACCTCTGTGGTGCTCCACCAGTTAAATTAGATGGTGCTGTTTCTAAAACATAAGTATCTGGCCATTGATGTAGTGTTTTCATACTTACAATTTCATTTAGTCACGTCTTAGGTTCTTCCTTCGCATTTCCACTAAATCTGGATGCATTTTGGGTTAAATCTGATAGTACGTGATAACCGTTCGACATTTCTGCTCTGTTTGCATCCATACTGGCTTGTTTGTTGATCACTATTTTTTCAATTTTTATTGGAGATGTATTAACAATAATAGGTTAGGTCTACTATTCGTCACTTGTCAAAGTTCGTCTTCTTTAACTTTTTAGCCACACGTGTTCGTTGCCAACTATTCTTCCTTTTTTTTTGTCTCGTTTTAAAGTTTGCTAACTTCACACTGACCCTTCTGAATCTGGCATCAATTCTTTGAATATAAAACGACAGTAAGGAACATGCATACATATATATACATATATATATATATATATATATATATATATATATATATATATATATATATATATATATATATATATATATATATATATATATATATATATATATACACATTTTGTATATATGAGCATATGATTCTGTAATGGGGCCAGAATAGTAGTTGCATATGGCCGACTGTTTCCGATTTGGCAGTGGCGTAGGGCAGTATGACCAAAAACAAGAAATTGATAAAAGTTTACAGTTGTTTAAAACACTAAATTATTTTATAATTATCGTTACTGTATTAAATTAATGAAGACTTACTAGATACCGCAGAGAAATGTAAACATTTAAAATTAATTAAAAATAGTTAATTTTTTCAAAGAGTAAAATGTGGTTTATGTGGCCAATACAACAAAAACTTATTAAGAAATTGGAATCTTCTGTCATAAAATGATATCATTTTAAAAAAGTGGTTAGTTAATCAGTTGCATCTTCGAGGGTCAGCTAGAGACCCCTCAGAAAGAAAAAGTGCCCACCTCATGGACCAAATCTCATTAGAAACTAGTAGGAGCCTCCGGGCTAATTAAAAACCCTGGCTGAAGAAGTCGAAGTCAGTTTCATCTGAGTTAATGTTCATATTTAAATAGTCAATATATATATATATATATATATATATATATATATATATATATATATATATATATATATATATATATATATATATATATATATATATATATATATATATATATATATATATACAAGGTGTTAGGTAAACATGCGGCAGAAATTAAAGGGGTTATTCCTTGACTTATTCTAAGAATATTTTGTTGTATGATGATTTTTGAAAAACGTCTTTGTTTCGAAGATACAGGGTGAACAACATTTACATTAACAACATTTTATTATCAAAAAGTACATGTAAAGTTGCTCAATCTACAATAAATGTTCGAAATGATTTCCTCCAGCCTTGATACAAGCATTCAATCTTCTCGTCATTGACTGCCGAACTCTTTCAAAACAACAGGGTCGTTTCTAATTGAGTTACATTCAGCAATTATCCGATTTCATCCAAATTCTTCAATGGAGTAGCGTAAACTAATGATTTCAGATATCCCCAGAAGAAATAATCCAGGGGGTTTAAGTCCGGGGATCGACCATTGGCCCACTTCGACCAATCCAGCGATATCCGTATGTTGCCGTTAAAAAATCACGAGCAACCAAACTGAAATGTGGTGGTGCACCATCGTGCATAAACCACATTTCATGCCTTGTTGCCAATGGTACATCTTCCAGAAACTCAGGCAGCGTTGCTTCCAAAAAGTTGCGATACATCTCGCCAGTAAGTCTTTGTGATAGAAATACCGGTCCAATTAGTCACTTACAATTCCAACCCAAACATTCAACGAGAACTCTTCTTGAACTATCTTCGCATACCTCATGCGGATTTTCATCTGCCCACGCATGGTTATTATAAAAATTCCTTATTGCGTTTCTTGCAAAAGTGGCTTCATCGGTGAAAAGAATTTGTGTCAGGAATAGAGGGATGCGAAGTAAAGTTTGCAATATCCATTGACATAATGCAATACGTGGAGGAAAATCAACAGATAGTAGTGCCTGAACGCGTTGAATGTGGTATGGATACAACAAATTGTCCTTAAGAATTTTCCAAACTGTCCAGTGACTCAGATTCAAAGTATTTGAAATTTTTCGCGTAAAACTACCTCTATCGCTATCATGTCCAGCACATTCTGTTCCAATTGTACCGTTCTTACAGTCAGTGATCTTCCTGACCCTTCAGTTCGTTTCAATGTGCCTGTTTCACGAAGACGTCGATGAACGTTTTCGAAGATTTTTCCGTCGGGGACATTACGGGCTGGAGATCGTTCACTGTACAATCGTCTAGCTTGTAATGCATTGCCATCAGCAAGTCCTTACATGAAGTGTATGTCAGTCATCTCGGCGTTTGTGTACATTATGATAGAGGACATCGCTCACTATTTAAGACACGTCAAACAGTTAAACGTCACTCAATCTATGTAAACAAATGCGACCGATGAAATCCACTAACTAGATAAAACAGCCGTTCCAAGTGAACGAGATCGAAAAAAAAATTTTTTGTCCTTGATAAACTCATTGACGTACACCCTACTTTTATTTACATTAATGATTTCAACAAATATCGAATATGGTTGTCGCAAATATTGTTCGCCCTGTATCTTCGAAACAAAGGGGTTTTTCAAAAATCATCATGGGACAAGGAATAACCCCTTGCATTTTTGCCGCATGTTTACCTAACACCCTGTATACAAGATGTTTATCGAACTCTCGACTTCCCACAGGGGGACATAGGGCTTTATGGCTTTACTCGTTGGCTCTTAACTTTTTCTCTGTGCTGCTTTGCTGGTGGTCTTCCACTCTACTATTCTTGTTTGACGGGGATACCCTCTAAGCGGAGATGACTCCCCATTTTTCGTGTTGTTTTTGTTTCGTCATCCTAATTCATGGTTCTATAGCAAGTACTGATTGACTATAACTAGTATTCTTGTATCTGACTGCTATTGGAGTAATTTCTTTATTGTCTTCAAATCCTGTCGTTTCTAAAAGAAAATAAAATAAAGGAGATGATGAAAAATTAACATTTCCAGTAGTTGCATCAAAAATGTGCACAAAATCAATCCCAAGATCCATCCACATTCTGATTCATAACATATCCCTTTCTTTCGTGTAGGTTTATTACGTTTGTTCGATTTATTGCTGAAAAGCTGTCTACGACGTTTTCATAGAATTCCACAGTTTGCGCTGTGATTTTTCGTCGGAATTATTTCGTCAGTTTTATCTTTTGTTTTTTGAAACTTGACTGATGACCGAGTAGTTGGTGAATTTTAATTTGTTTTCATTAATGGAACTGATGGGTGTACGTAATGTTGTTGGATGGTGATCCCCTGCAATGAGGGTGCTTCATCTTTTCGTTCAATGACTCGTTACTTTGACTAGATGCGCATGGATAAAGTATATCAGCAACGGCAGCAAACGAACTAAATAGTGAATTGAGTTTTTCTTGAGGCACTGCATCTGTTAACCCTTTTCATCTAGGTAAAACTTTAAGTTTATAATTTTTTGTGTTACTTGTGCATTGACACCGATCGCCACAATTTACGTGGTTGTCGAACGCATGTGGCACAATGTTGGGAAGACCTGCTTTAGTAGCTTGGGTATTGTTTTTATTTGTTTCTAAAATACAACTAAAGCAGTATTTGAAATACTTTACCATTTGCGTTGTTAATTTGAGAGCATAAAAGCATTTGCTCAGTTTAGAAACATCATGATTTTTTAAGTAATGTCTGAATGATTGTGGCATGTTCATATATATATATATATATATATTTTCCTTTATTTGTCTCCGTTTGGTTTTTTGTTTTTACCCAGTGATTCTTTCTTTACATAAGAACAGGTATTTTTGATATTTTTTCAGTTTTAGATAGTGGCGAAAAACCCAAATAAAGGAAAAAAAAAGCATGATTTTTATCGCTTCATTTTTCAATCTTACATCCTGCTGCTTCCTTACGTAATGTCGCTATTCTGCTTGAGTCATTCTCCCCAATCAATGTTTTAGTTTCACTTTAGCTGCAGTAAAATGGCGATTATTTAGAAAAAAATCCCTTGCCATATCAGCTTCTTTTTCTTCTTTGCCAAATCTTTACGATAATCATGTTAATTTTTTTAGTAGATCTTGAAGGTGTTTCAGAGTTATTATTATTCGTATACAACCTTCTTCAGTTAGATTCGCAGAGTGAACAGGGCTTACTTCTTGTTGCAAATCTACTTTTTCGGTATAAAATCCAACGGCAGTACCTGAAAAAAATATAATTAGTAGACACTATTTCTAGACACTGTTTCTGTGAACAATTGTGAGCTATTAAACATATTTGACTTTTAATCACTTGCAAAAACTGTAAAAAACTATTAGCAGCATCCATCCAGCTTTGAATGAGATATAAAAGGACGAGAATTCTGACATAATATGTCGTTTTTAACTGTCAAACCTGAAATTTCTTCTGAAGCTTGAGATGTTATACTTTGTAATGGCATTATATATATATATATATATATATATATATATATATATATATATATATATATATATATATATATATATATATATATATATATATACACATTACAAAACTAAATCTAAAAAGACAATTCCTTTCAGTAAAACAACACTGTTGCCCCTCAATACTTGAATTTAATTGGGGGCAACTGGGGAAATTATCTTCATTTTTTTTTGTTATGATGGGTAAATTTGCAAAAGACAATCTCAGAGCTTGGCAACACCTACTCTTTAAGTAGTGCCGGATAAAACCCCACCAAGTTCCTTAATATTTCTTCCTTTCTTAATACAGGCCATACTGCAGTGATCTGATAATACATTTGCCTAATTAAATCATTTAGTTGAAATTGTTAGATATACAATAATTGGATGGGGAGGTTGTCCTTGCCACTGGCACAAATTCAGGAATTGGTTTTGATAGCCATAATCACCCTCTTAAAATGAACATATTATTTTAGCATGCCAAGGCATAGTAAAGGCTAACTTAGCCATAACCAGAATAAAACAAAGCCTTATTAATAACCCCATTTTAAGGATAAGTTTCATTTAGATTATTACAAAATTGTTGAGAACTAGTTTGTAGATTCCAATGGAAATAGATTTGGGTTCTTTTAAATCTGTTAGAGGTTTTACAGAGATGGTCAAGAAGAGATTTAAGACATTGACTTTTTAATCAACAATGACTGATCATCAATCAGAATGACTGAAAACTGAAGCTGGCTTTGAAATTAATTTTGGAGTGAATCATTTTAGCCATTTTTTACTTAACATGCTTATTAGAAAATTTACTTGTGGCAGCTCAAGGTTGTAGTTACTGCATCTAAGTAATGTCAGTTAATGGATGCCTTTTTATGGATGATACATAGGATTGATGTGATATCATCTTCATTGCACGAAAAAGGAAAGATAGATTTAAAAGCCATTTGATGAAAATCTTTATGCAAATTCTAAGCTGGTCCCTCGACATCGAGAAGTTATAAAATTATTTGAAAAATGTTTGTTGGTGTATTTGTTGTGCTTTTATATAGTTTTTTTTTGTGAACAAAATGGGTTTTAGGTATAGGTAACAGTGTATGAAGTTTGTGTAAGGTTGCTGTTATCCTATTGAAGCGATAAGGTCTAATTGTTCGATATTATTGATTTAAATCGGGGAACAGGATTGGCATCCCTTCACTTTTATGTTATTTTACCCGATATCTTTTTATTTCAAGTAATTGCAATCTAAGAGTGAACTGTAGATAGGTGAATAATGATATTAATAATTTCTATATGAAATTTTTATCACAACTTACTAGAGTTTTAACAATATTGTGGTATTTACCCTAAGGGTGAAAACTGCATAAATCCAGGCTGTTTCATGTTCTGCGCCTGCGCCGATTGTCGTCATCTAGAAATTATAAAATAAATTCGTTGAAAAATATTTGTTGCTGTGTTCCGCTTTTTTTTTGGGGAAAAAATAAGTTTTCGGTGATGGTAAAAGTGTATGTGGTTTGTGTAAACTTGCTATTGTACTATTGAACTGGTAAGTCCTGCTTATTTTTCGATATTATTGATTTAAATCCAGGAATAGGGTTGGCGTCTCTTCATCTTTATGTCATTTTGGCCAATATCAGTTTTTTTTTCAAGCATTTGAAATGTGAGTGCCAACTATACGTAGTTGAATAATGGTATTAATTAATCCTATATGTAATTTTTATCAAAACAAAAGATTTTTTACAAGATTGTGGTGTTTATCCTAAGGGTGAAATTTGCATACCCGCAGCCTACTATTTCATCTACTGCGCTTGTGCCATGCGTCGTCATCAAGGCTTATCCGTCAGTTATAAAATTAAGTCGTCGAAAAATGATTGTTGGTGTATTCGTTCCGCTTTTATATATTTTTTTCTGTGAAAAAATAGGTTTTCGATGAGCGTAAAAGTGCATGTGGTTTGTGTAAAGTTGCTGTTGTCCTGTTGAACCGGTAAGTCGTTCTTATTTTTCGATATTATTGATTAGATCCATGAATTGGGTTGGCGTCCTTTCACCTTGATGTCATTTTGGGCCATATTTTTTTTTCTTCAAGCATTTCAAATATTAGCGTCAAGTAAATGAATAATGATAATATTAAATCCTATATGTAATTTTTATCATTGCATAAAATATTTCTCATGAAATTGAGGAATTTGCCATAAGGGTGAAATTTGTATACCCGCGAACTATCTGTTTTCGCTTGCGCCGTTTGCCATCGTCCATTTTTTATAAAATTACATTGTCTCAGAAACGTTTGTTGTGGTATTTGTTCCGTTTTTTTGTGAAAAATAGTCTTTTGGTGAAGGTAATATTTTATGCGGTTTGTGTAAAGTTGCTGTTGTCCTATTGAACGGGTAAGTCCTGCCTATTTTTCGATATTATTGATTTAAATCCAGGAATAGGGTTGGCGTCCCTTCATCTTTATGTCATTTTGGCCAATATCAGTTTTTTTTCAAGCATTTGAAATGTGAGTGTCAACTATACGTAGTTGAATAATGGTATTAATTAATCTTATATGTAATTTTTATCACAACAAAAGATTTTTTACAAAAGTGTGGTGTTTATCCTAAGGGTGAAATTTGCATACCCACAGCCGACTATTTCATCTACTGCGCTTGTGCCATGCGTCGTCATCAAGGCATATCCCTCAGTTATAAAATTAAGTCGTCGAAAAATTATTGTTGCTGTATTGGTTTCCGCTTTTATATATTTATTTTCTGTGAAAAAAATAGGTTTTCGATGAACGTAAAAGTGCATGTGGTTTGTGTAAAGTTGCTGTTGTCCTATTGAACCGGTAAGTCGTCCTTATTTTTCGATATTATTGATTAGATCCATGAATTGGGTGGGCGTTCTTTCCACCTTGATGTCATTTTGGGCCATATTCTTTTTTCTTCAAGCATTTCAAATAATAGCGTCAAGTAAATGAATAATGATAATATTAAATCCTATATGTAATTTTTATCATTGCATAAAATATTTCTCATAAAATTGAGGAATTTGCCATAAGGGTGAAATTTGTATACCCGCGAACTATCTGTTTTCGCTTGCGCCGTTTGCCATCGTCCATTTCTTATAAAATTACATTGTCTCAGAAATGTTTGTTGTTGTATTTGTTCGGTTTTTTTTTTGTGAAAAATAGTCTTTTGGTGAAGGTAATATTTTATGCGGTTTGTGTAAAGTTGCTATTGTCCTATTGAACGGGTAACTCCTGCTTATTTTTCGATATTATCGATTTAAATCCAGGAATAGGGTTGGCGTCCCCTTCATCTTTATGTCATTTTTGGCCAATATCAGTTTTTTTTCGAGCACTTGAAATGTGAGTGTCAACTATACGTAGCTGAAAAATGATATTAATAAATCCTATATGTAATTTTTATCACAACAAAAGATTTTTTACAAAATTGTGGTGTTTATCCTAAGGGTGAAATTTGCATACACGCAGCCTACTATTTCATCTACTGCGCTTGTGCCATGCATCGTCATCAAGCCTTATCCCTCAGTTATAAAATAAATTTGTCGAAAAATAATTGTTGGTGTATTCGTTCCGCTTTTATATATTTTTTTCTGTGAAAAAATAGGTTTTCGTTGAAGGTAAAAGTGTATGTGGTTTGTGTAAAGTTGCTGTTGTTCTATTGAACGGTAAGTCGTCTTTATTTTCAGATATTATCGTCGGAATCACTTTCTGATTCTTCTTGTTCCTGTGGTGCTTCAGCCCGTTAGTGATTATGAATTAATAAAAATTATTTAGATGTTTAAATAGGTAAATATAAAATAAAAATGCCTTTGTTTATTTGAAAAAACTTATTTATTATATAACTGAGAAAATATCGTTAAAAATATGTTGATAAGTAAATATTAGAAATCTAAAAATATTACAATGAAAATCTGAAAAAATAAAAAAAATTTGGGAAGACGTGGATTAATGACTTTTCTCTATAATCAAGGCTATTTTTATATGATATTCTGGGTTTTTGTAATCCATGGTTTTCCACCTATTCCTGTGCTAACAAAATTCTTATTCCTTTAGATCCACTTGATGAATAGTAAGATTTCAAAAGTGACACTAGTCATGGCAGTTTAATTCCTCATGTTAATTGATACATCTTTTTCTTTTATTTTCGTGACATTTTAGGCATTGAAGGGATTGTTGTATATTATTTATTACATATGATTTTTTCCTTCGGTTGTGTAATTATTGAGCCAACATTTTTCACATTTTTTAAAACACCTGTGGTCTATTTTTGTATTATAGATATCACTAAAACACTTTTACGTACATATTAGAGGATTAATAAAGGATAAATACTACACAATGGGTTCTCAAATATATATAAAAGATGTTAATCCGAACTCTCGACTTGCCAAGGGTGGACACAAGGCTCTATGGCTTCACTCGTCGGCTTTTAACTCTTTTTCTGTATTGCTTTATAATGCTCAGACCATCGTTATTATCATTGGACATAGCTGATAAACCTGGGACAGCAGACATCAAGTTTTAAGAGAATTTACATTTGGGATAAGACAAAGAGGTGAGAGCTGAAGATGAAAACTTCAAGTGGACAATTGATTGGATTAATTTAACTGGTGGAGCACAATAGTGATATTTTGCAGGACAAACCCACTTTCACTTTTCAGGATTTTGAAACTGCTTTTAGAAAAACGTTTTTAAAAGTGGAAGATTTATCTAGTAGGTGGAAAAGGATGAATGAATGAATCAAAAGAAATGGAGAAGTTATTAATGAATATTTCTGTGAAAAATATAATCTCTGCTGTAAGTTAGATCTTAATTTTCAGGAAACTAAGCAGCAGTTGCTTATTGGATTGTATGAGCACAACTTATGCACTACCCTGCTGTTAAATGTGACTGTTTCTGCTTTGACATACTTTTGTACAGTAAGGAGGTGCATAAGTTGCGATCATGCTATCCAATACGCGACTGCTGCTTAGTTTCCTGAAAATTAAGGAATAACTTACTCCAGCCTTATTACTTATTTTTCATGGAAATAATCATTAATATCTTGTCCTTTTTTTGGAATCTTTCATTCACCCTTTTCCACCTACTGGAAAAATCTTCCACTTTTAAATACGTTTTTCTAAAAACAGTTTCAAAAGCCTGAAAGCAGTGGATGTGGTTGTGACTTGCTAAATACCACTGTTGTGCTCCACTAGTTAAATTAGACCGCGCTGTTCCTAAAAACATAATTATCTGGCCATTGATGTAGTGTTTTCATACCTGTAGGTTCGTCTAGTCACATCTTTGGATCTTCCTTTGCATTTCCACTAAATCTGGGTGCATTTTTGGGCAGATCTGATAGTACATGATAACTGTTCAACATTTCTGCGCTGTATGTATCCAGTATTTGAAATATTTTAGCATTTGCGTTGATAATTTAAGACCGTACAAGCATTTTTCAATCTTATATTCTGCCTCCTTACGTCATGTCGCTATTCTGCTCGAGTCATGATTCCAAATCAATGTTTCATGTTTCTACGTTTGCTGCAGTAAAATGGCGATTATATAAAAAAAATTCCCATGCCATATCAGCTTCCAGTGCCTTTGATGATCATCGAAATCTTTACGACAATCATGTTAATTTTTTTTTCAGTAGAAAGTTTCTAGTTTCTTGAAGGTGTTTCAGAGTTATTATTACTCGTATCCAACCTTCTTTGGCTAGATTCGCAGAATGAACAGCGCCAGTTCTTGTTGCAAAATCTACTACTTTTCTCGTGTAAAATCAACGCAGTATCTGAAAAAAATAAAATTAGTAGACACACTGTTTCTATTGGAGTAACTGAATAAATACACACAGGATAATTTTTTTTTAGCTATCATTCCTGTTAAACTATTATATGAACTAGAATCCATATTGTGCATTTAATAACTGCCACTTTAATTTCTTAATGCTTCGGGTTGTTTTTCTTCCCATATATAATTGCTTACTTTAATACGTCTGTCAGAGGTCTGGCTATACTGAAATAACTTCTGATAATGTTTCGAAAAAAACAAGTTAATCCCAAATAATGTCCTGATTTCATGTTTATTCCTAGGGATTGGAAACTTCTTAATGGCATCCAACTGTAGTCATCCTGGCCTCAATCCTTCTCCTGACAACTCAAAACCTAAATAAGTCATCGAAGTCAAAAATAACATTTATCCAGTTGGCTTTCCTTAAAGCCTGGAAAGCTAACAGAAGTCGGCGGCGCATATCTTCAAAATCTACAGCTGTGACCAATAGGTCGTCTGAATAGAATATCACAATGTTATTACATAATGGTTCTAAAACTAAAGATATTAATTTTCAAAAATTCAAAAGGAGCATTGGCAAATCCAAAACATAACCTTTCAAATTCTATGCATCTGGTGCAATAAAGGCAGTTTTATGTTTTGAATGTCCACTTAGTTTAACCTGTAGATACCCTGACATTAAATCTAAAGCACAAAATAATTTACAACCAGATAATGTATCAAAACATTCATCTAAATCGGAATAGGGAAATTTGTTTTCGTTGTTTGCTTATTCAAACGTCCAAAATCAACTACCAGTCGTCTTTCTTCAGATGCCTTAGGACTATAGGACGGGTGATGCATAAGATGAAATGGTGTCTATAATAATACCACATTGTCTGCACTCCTTCAAGATCTCTTTTATTTGCTCCCAGTCAGCATGAGTAGATCTATAGAGTTTACATATTACATGTACATTATTATCTGTGATCGATACTTCCATAAATCAGTGCATCCTGTGATGTTTTGGTTGCAAATAGAACTCAAAACTCATTAATTAAGCCTACA